>WNGS01080420.1:0-12051 GCA_020271785.1 Procambarus virginalis | reverse complement strand
AGGACACATTCTAAACATATCAAAAAAAGTTTCAAAAACTGTTGGCATTCTCTCTAAGATCAGATATTATGTACCCAGACCTGCCCTGTGACTCTCTATTACTCCCTCATCTATCCATATCTCAACTATGGTATTTGTGCTTGGGGTTCTACTACCCAAAATCATTTACGTCCTCTAATTACTCAACACAAAGCTGCTATTAGGACAATATCCAACTCTGGCCCCAGATATCACTCGGTACCCCTACTCAAATCTCTGAATATGTTAGATATTAAGTCACTGCACATTCTCTCATGTGTATCATACATATATAAAACGCTGAACTGTAATGCCAATCCTGAACTCAAAAGCTTCATTGCTGGTTGTAACAGAACCCATGAGCACCACACCAGAAATAAATGCAGTTTTGATATTCCAAGAGTACGGCTTAATCAAACTAGAAATGCTCTACAAATCAAGGGACCCAGAATGTGGAATGACCTCCCCAACCATGTTAAAGACTGTAAGACTGTACCTCTCTCAACCAGTTTAAGAATAAAACTAAACACTACCTAATAAATTCCCTGTAACCTACCTTACCCCTCTAGTTCAACCCATGTCTGTTATTTTTTAATCAACACTGTTTGTCAACCTTTTGTATTTGTGCTGCTTTTTCAGTCATGTTCCCCCCTTTTTTTTATCTTTATTTGTATTTGTTCTCAACACATTTTATTCTTTATGCTCTATTAATATTAAGTTCTAGATATTAATGTTCTTCCTGCCCGAAACGCATTGCGTAATAGTGGCTTTAGGCATTGTATGTACTAGCTCTACCTATAATTCGATCCATTAATGTAACCTCACTTGTATGTATATACCTTACCTGAATAAACATATTTATTATTTATTTATTTATCCTGGCTGTACTAGGCTCTTTCTTACCATGTGAGTAGTGGCGCCTTTGTCACGGAAGATTTTCGCCGATTTTCCGTTAACATTTCCGTCCACCACCTCTAGGGTCCAAGCTAGTGGATCCTTTCCAACGTTGGGATGATTCTTACCACTTGAGCTCACACCTGCTATGTAACCTGATTTCGGTTTTACCTTGCAATCAGCTGCACGATGACCTGGCTTACCACAGGTGTAGCACTTGTGCACCTGCTTGTTGGAGGAGTTTCCCTGCTCCCCCGACACACCAGTCTTAAGCTTAGCTCTATCGCCAATACCTGTAGCATGATGCTTCTCGTGCGGCTTCACCCCTTTCACCTGTCTCCTGGCCCCAGCCCACAGATCAGCTTGCTTGGCCATAGACAGATTTGACACAATTTCTTGCTCTTTGAGCTTGACACGCAGAGACGATTCGCATGCTTCTAAGAACTGTTCACCAATCATCAGTTGATAGAACTCCATGCTCCCAGGAGCAGTCTCCATGAGTTCACAGTAACGGTTTAGACTCGATTCTAACCGCTGTAACATGAGCACATATGTCTCTCCTTTTTGCAATTGAGCTCTACGGAAATTCTCTAGCATTCGGTCTGCAGTGATGCCAAAACCGTTCAGCAGCGCTGTTGTCAATGCCTCGTAATCTCCACGCTGGTGCGGACCCAGACTGTGGTAGATAGTTAGTGCCCTACCCCTTAACAATGCACTAAGAGCGAGTGCCCACTTTGATCTTTCCCACCCGCAATCAGCGGCGTGACCTTCGAAACGCTTGATGTATGACTCGACATCCATCGAGTCGTCCCTCTCATCAAAGTTAGCTAGTTTAGGTAGTTTGACAGTCTTACCTTGTTCAACGTTAGTCTCCGTTGAACGACCACTTGTCTGGTCATCCTGCCTTACTTGCAACTGCATGCGAGCTATGCGTTCAGTACTTTCTCGGTTCTGCTGATCAGTCCAGCGTTTGTTTTCTCTCTCTTGCTGATCAGTCCACAGTTTGCTTTCTCTGTCCTGCTGATCAGTCCAGAGTTTCATAGCTTGCTTTGCTACTTTATTCCCTTCGAATCCCAACTCCCTAACTTGGTTACAGTATTCCTCTAAGGTGAATAATTGCGAGCCTGTAATACCTACTCTTTGAGTTGGTGTCGTCCACAAGGACCTTTTGGGCTGAGATTCTTCCCCATAGAATCCCCCCAACGAAGTATTTAAAGGGCTAGATTCCCGCGTGACTCCGTTTTCTTCCGCAGCGCGCGTGATTCTAGTGACATCATTCTCGGTGACGTCACCCACAGGGGACTCTACCTCCAAGTTCTCTCTCACTGGGGTCTCTCCCACTGTGTTATCTCTCACTGGGGTCTCACCACCGATAGCTTCATCCAGTGTGATGAGACTCGTGCACGCAACCTCAGCACTACCCTGCATGTGTGCTTGTAGCATCACCTCTTCCACGGCCCTCATGTGCTGTTCCACTCGTTCCTTACACTCTAGCTCAGTAAGAGTGTCGTAGTCGTCAGGTCTACGAGCGGTCAAGGCCAAGTGAAGATGCAGGTAGCGCTGTTTGTACATTCCACACTCAGACATACTGGTGGTGTGTGTACCTAACAGGGTGTTAAACATCCTCTGAATACTGCTCGTCACTTTTGAATTTTCAGGGAAAATTTAAGTGCGAAATTTTACTGTACAACCTAGCTCATAGGTTCCAACTAAGCCTAACACGTTGGGCGCCAGATGTAGGGGTGTTTCTTTTTTTGCTGTCACGACTGCAATGCGTACGTCGCCAATGTACATGTGGCAGACGCTTCACGAAGCTGTCGGAATTAGCAGAATAGAAAATACGAGAGCAACCGTACAGGGCCTGGGAGCAAGGTCGAGTTAGAGTCCTTGTGGGTCTCTTCTCAGACTAGCCTCACCTGGTCCTGCTCCACGTTGGTCGTTGGAATCTCCTCAATGATGTAACACTTTAAGGGACTCCTAGGGTCCTCATCAAATTTATAGTTTAGTGACTTACAGGCAACTCGGTGTTGAAGACACTTAGAGCTGAAGGCTTGAGTAATATTGGCAGTATTCAGAAGTGGTTCAACGGAAACACCGCATAAAACTTAACAGTAGTTTATTTACTAACTTAACCACTAATACACAGGGTGCTTGATTTACTTTCGATTGGCGTCAGCAAAGCTATGGTTGTATTAGCGAGACTCTTGACGTCTGGCTAATCGACTCGTATCCACTCGTGGAGAAACACCTAACTTAACACAGTTGACAGCCAATCACTAACACGGCAACCTAACTGCCGGTATGCAAAGGGATCACAAGAGTTCCAACCGGATACTCGGTAATGATGATATGCAATAAACACAAAGGCACTGTCAATGGGACAGGCAATAACATGCACAATAATAATCACACAATAACTAAATGTGTGGTGTATGTGAAGCTCACATTCACAGACGGGTGAAATGCCGTGATACCACACAGATAAACACGCATTCACCGTCGATTCACCTATAACCTGCGACAGGTATAAGAAGGTGAGAACTGTGGTTGATCCCTCAGATCAACACAGACACAATAAACAATGACAAGATCTTGTACTTACAGATAAGGTACCTTTCCTTACTCACTCAGTCAGGCACATTTATACAAGCACTCGTAGGTGGCCTGACAGCTGGTTTCGCTCGTAGACACGGAGGGTACTCGCAGTATCTTGAGATGATTTCGTGAGTAGGGCGTGCTGTATGCTTAACAGACAGACACACGCACACACACTGGCACTGGTGGTGCGTAAGGTGGTGACGTCACGTAGGAGTGAGGGCGGCGGCGGCTGGCGGCAGCGGCGGCGGGCGCTCGAGGTACTGAGGTACTGAGGTACACGCTCGGGATGAGTGGCGGCTGGCGGCTGCTGTGGTATACCATGCAGGTACACTTGTGGTAAAGTCACACACACAGGTTACTTAGGCGGCGGCACTGCCTTAGTTCACTCTAGGTCACTCACGACGATCTTTGTCACCAGGGGTTACCTGATACCAGTCTGTTTCGCTCTGGAGATTTGTCACTTTAGGCTTCTAAACCATATATTCGCACTCGTGATTCTGGGCGAGTGTGTGGTATATCGCAAAGACGCTGAGTTAACTTGACGGTGAGGAATAGACGGTATTCAGTCTATTGGCCGATAGAACAGAACACGTCCACTTTGCAAGAGATCCCTCACAAGAATGAATCTTGCCTGAAGCTCCGGGCGTCTCGTGGGCACACACAAAGAGTTACAATTGACCAATAGCATTGCAGCAAATGAGCGGGAACCAATCATATTAGCTCGTTCGATGAGCAGTAGCAGGAGTGACGTCATGAACACGTCATAGCTGTTATTCAATCTCGCGCCGGTTGACCCCGAGGTCAGACGCTGCTGGCGCCTTCCCCTCTGTCTCACGCGGGCACCAGCCATGTACTCACTGACCCTTGGTGGCCAGTATGCTTAACACTTTCCTGTATCTACTTCCTGTCTGGACATACGGCGGCCTACGTATTACGAAAGTATTCCTGGTTAAATGGGCATTCTGGAGATACCCAACATGCCAGAAAACTATCCAGGATTAAGGGAAATAGGCTTTGTGCACGAAGATCAGTGCACTGTGCACTGCAATGAGCCATTCAAGTTAGCTGTGGGAGAATCTTGGGAGACATACTCCCACAGTTGACAATAGAGGGGTAAGGTAGGTTACAGGGAATTTATTAGGTAGTGTTTCGTTTTTATCTTAAACTGGTTTACTGGTACAGTCTTTAACATGGTTGGGAAGGTCATTCCACATTCTGGGTCCCTTGATTTGTAGAGCATTTCTAGTCTGATTAAGTCGTACTCTTGGAATATCAAAACTGTATTTATTGCTGGTGTGGTGCTCATGGGTTCTGTTACAACCTTCAATGAAGCTTTTGAGGTCAGGATTGGTATTACAGTTCAGCGTTTTATATATGTATAATACACATGAGAGAATATGCAGTGATTTAATATCTAACATATTCAGAGATTTGAGTAGGGGTACCGAGTGATGTCTGGGGCCAGAGTTGGATATTGTCCTAATAGCAGCTTTGGCTATGACTTATGATTTGAGGCTATGACTTATAATTTGAGGGGGGAGTCCGTATAAACAACTCGGCCTCTACCCTTCAGACCGAATTATTTGCCTTGCTCCTTGCACTGAAATGTGTACAAGTATCCAAACTTGATACATTAATTGTAAGTGACTCTTTATCATCCTTAAATGCTCTCAACTCTTTAAGACATAACTGTAACATGCTCGTGTCTGAAGCTAGACACAAATACAACAACTTGAGGAATCTTATCATAAACAATATAATCTCAACAAAAATCACATAGTTCTCAGAGGTGATTTCAATATTGACCCAGGGCTACAAAATAGCCCTCAAGTAGACTATTTCCTTAACAGCATGAATTCCTGTATGCTCATCCCCGCAATCACCAGGCCTACCCGATTCACTCAAACATCTGCGACTACCCTGGATCACTGAAGGACCAACATAACAGCTCCTCTTACATCAAATATAATCACTGACAGAACAACTGACCACTATCCTACCTTCCTTCTAGCGAACATGGCCATAACACCACCAGCTAACAAGAAAATTACCTTTAGGTTACAATGTGAAGTGGCAATAGGCAATCTCACAAATGCTCTCCACAATGTAAACTGGGAATCTGAATTTATCAATACACAGGATAATAATTCGTTAACTAGCCTCTTTCTTTCCAAAATTCTAAGCCTTTACAATACTTATTGTCCTCTCCTCACCAAGCAAGTAACTGGCAAAAGGTTAAATAATCCCTGGCTCACTAATGGCATACTTAAACAATCGACAAGAAACATGAATATGAAAAAAAACTTAGGATTGGCCTTAGGATTGGCGAGCACGTCAAAAAGTTTTCCTTTTGGCATATATGAATCTAAGGCCCCTTTAAGATATGGGCACTATACAACCGCTGCATATTCTAGCTCTGACCTAACAAAAGTAATGAATAATTTCTTTACTATTTCGCCATCCTGTATTTAAAAGCAATTTTGAAGTTAGAAAGCGTGTCATAGGCTCCTCGTACAACGTTCTTTATGTGGTCCTCAGGTGATAGTTTCCTATCTAGAACCACCCCAATATCTCTCTTTATCATAATTCTTTAAAGATTTTCCTCATAATTTATTGGTTGTGTGGGGGTCTATGTTCTCCTATTCCACATTCCATAACTTGGCATTTATTTACATTACATTCCATTTGCCAAGTGGTGCTCCGTATACTTATTTTGTCCAGGCCTTCTTGAAAGGCATTACAATAACTAAGTTTCTTATCCTTCCTATTATCTTAGCATCATCAGCAAACATGTTCATATAATTCTGTATTCCATCTGGCAGATTATTTATGTAGACAATGAACATCACCGGTTCAAGAACAACCCTGTGGTACTCCACTTGTGACATTTCTCCAGTCTGATTGCCCCTGATTACTGCCCTCATTTTTCTATAAGAAAATTTTTCATCCGTGTTAGCTTACCTGTCACCCCTCCAATATGTTCCAGTTTCCAGAACAACCTTTTATGTTGGACTCTATTGAAAGTCTATTTTAGGTCCAGATAGATGCAGTCAACCCAACCATCTCTTTCCTGCAAAATCTCTGTGGCTCGATCATAGAAACTGAGTAAATTTGATACACTGGATTTTCAAGATCGAAAACCATACTGTCTGTCTGATATTATATTGTTTCTCTCCAGTTGTTCTACCCATTTAGTTTTAATTATTTTTTCCAATATTTTGAGTATTACACTTGTCAATGATACAGGTCTTAAAATTGAGGGGGTCTTCCCTGCTGCAACTTTTGTAAATTGGAACTATGTTAGCCTTTTTCCACACATCTGCTATGACTCCTGTACACAGGCATGTCTGAAAAATCCGCTGAAGTGGTATGGTGAACTCGGGTGCACATTCTCTCAGAATCCATGGTGAAACTCCATCTGGGCCAACTGCTTTGTTCATACTTAGCTCCAAGAATATTTGTTTCACTTTGTCTCTAGACACCTCTATGTGCTCTGTTGTTCTCTGTAATTCTTATTGTCTGGTTCCCTGAAGATCTCATTTTATACAAACACACTTTGGAACTTTTCCTTAAATGTTTCACACATTTCCTTTTAATTTTCTGCATATCTGTCCCCCATTTTCAACATCTGAATATTATCCTTTACCTGCAGCTTGCTTTTAATGAATTTATAGAAAAGGCCTGGATCTGATTTACATTTGTCTGCTATACCGTTCTCAAAGTTCCTCTCTGCCTCTCTCCTTACTGACGTGTAGTTGTTTCTCGCATCTTTGTATCGCTGGTATGTTTGGGGGTTTGGCCTCTTCCTATAATGATTCCATGCTTGTGTCTCTTAATCTCTGGCCCTCTTGCAATTTCTGTTGAACCAACCCTGTTTCCTACCAACCCTGGTTTATCCTTTACAGTATTTTGCAGTTTATTTCATGATCCTGTGGTTAATACTTGCATAAATAGTAGATTACAAAATGCATTTTTATGTCATTAGTATTAAATAATAATAATAATGCAAATAATTGACTTATAAACAACGTACAATTAATTGGTCGGTGATATTTCATTATTAATATTTTTTCATTCTTGCAAAGCCTTAACAAAGCCATTAACATGTTAATATAAACTTGATCACCTTCCACTTTTTTTCTCATGTGCTACCTACATGTACAAAACCTTATTCCTAAATGCATATCTTGTTCTGAAACTTGTCCTTTATATGTTGTGTATCACCATCTTTGGAGAGTTTTATCTGATTGATGTATAAATTACTTTTTTTAATTTTACAGAATATTATTGTTATACTGAATTTATTATTATATAAATAACTTAATTTTACAGAATCATCTATCAACGCACATCCACAAGTTGAGGAGGAGGACGTGACCTTCCAGATTTCTGAAGTACTGAAACATGCACCAAACAGGCCTGGTGGATCTAGATACAAGGTAAAATAATTTAAATTTACTTGTATATATTTTTGCTAATTATCCGTATAATATATATATATATATATATATATATATATATATATATATATATATATATATATATATATATATATATATATATATATATATATATATATATATATATATGCAATTGACGATCACAAAACACTGATCATTTTATGCGGAAAATCCACAGAGAAAAATGAAAGGAGGTAACGTTTCGACTTGGTTAAAGCCTTTGTCAAACCAGACTGACAAGAAGAGATGGGAATTGGGAGGATATATAGGCCGACACCTGACCACCACCCAACCCTAGGGTTGGGTGGTCAGTGTCGGCCTATATATCCTCCCAATTCCCATCTCTTCTTGTCAGTCTGGTTTGACAAAGGCTTTAACCAAGTCGAAACGTTACCTCCTTTCATTTTCTCTGTGGATTTTCCATATATATATATATATATATATATATATATATTTATATATATATGTGTGTGTGTGTGTGTGTGTTGTGTGTGTATATTTGTGTTGTTGAATATGACCAAAAGTGTAAGATTAATGATTCTAATACAAATCATCTGAATATATATGTTTTTCTTCACTGTCGAGAGTAGTTAAAAAATTTACTCAAAAGTTTATTTTCACACTTTATTTATGGTCTTTCTGCCCCTCTCCTTACTGCTGTTGTTGTTACTTGCATCTTTGTATCGCTTGTATGTTTGGGGGTTAGGCCTCTTGCTATATTGATTCCATTTGTGTGTCTTCTGGTCTCTGGTCCTCTTGCAATTTCTGTTGAACAAACCCCTTTGCCTAGTTCGCATCTCTCCTTTGGTATAAATTTTGTTGTGCCTTTATCATATATTTCACAAAACTTGACATCTCATTTACTTCATGTCCTAACAGTAAGTGTTTCTGTCAAATTCTTTAAGGAAATATCTGAGTTCCCCATAATGGCCTCTTCACAAATCAGGTTTTTCAAATGCTTCAAGCTCATTTTCTTCCAGATTATAATGCATTGCATACTTTATTCTCAAAAAGAAATGGTCACTTTTACCCAAGGGAGGGAGGTACTGAATAATAAATATCTCTTCCTCTTTCCTGGTAAATATAACATCCAGCATGGAGGGAACATCCCCTTCCCTCATCCTCGTAGCTTGTTTAACATGTAGAAACATGAATGTTTACAGGATGAGGTTTATGCATCTACAAGTCCAAAAATTCTCTGTTCTAGCTTCATATGCCTCCTAGTCTATGGATTTATTCAAAGTTGAAGTCGCCAACTTCCAACGGTCGTGATCTGTCTTTATCAGCTCTCGCCATAATCTCTCATTATTGTTATAAGACCCTTTCGTTTATTATCCAGCACCTCCTTTGATCATGTGTTGCATGGCGGTGGACTATATGCATTTATGATCGTTAGTTTATCATCCTGATTGCAGATCTCTAATACTATTATGTCAACTTCTCGTGGATTCGCAATCATTATTTAATTTACCTTTAGGTGTTCTTTCACCAGCACAGCAACACTACCACATTTCCTAATTTTTCTGTCTAGTCTCCAAACTGAGTAACCCCTTGATAATATGACCTCATTTAAAATATCATCTTTAAGTTTTGTCTCCATGCGTGCAACAATGTCTGGTGTCTGCAGCTGAATTATATGACTTAACTACAGTACCTTTGATCTCATTCAATCTATTTGTATAAACAAATAATTAAATATTAATTTATATCTTAATATCTTTTCAGGGAAAACTTGCAACTGATGAAACTACAAAAATAAAACAAGGGAGCCGAGCGGACAGCATGCTGGACTTGTGATCCTGTGGTCCTGGGTTCGATCCCGGGTGCCGGCGAGAAACAATGGGCAGAGTTTTTCACCCTATGGCCCTGTTACCTAGCAGTGAAATAGGTACCTGGGTGTTAGTCAGCTGTCATCCCAGCAAACACAAATCATCTAGGAAACGTTCGTCTATCTCTTCCCATAGGCGTGGGAATGATTTACATTGAGAATGGTGCAGGAGAGCCTTTGAGAAACTTTTAATCAAAAAATCCAAACACATTAGGTTTTATAATAAATTGTTTTTCTACAACTATTTTGTTCCTAATGTATTACAAATAGTTTTTACATGTTTAAATATAAAATTTATGGTGTTTTTTGTAAAATTCATTAATAAATTGTGAATGATATTTATTTGCTGAGTGAAACCTTCACAATCCATTTACTTATATATATGATCAGAAAAAAGTAGTTTTCCAAATTTACAAAAAATCGCTCTTTTTAACACAATTTGACTCGTTATGCATTCCACTAAACACTAATATCATGTTTAAATATATAATTTATGTATTATTCCCTAAAATAATTTATATAAATTATAAAAGTTGCTGGAAAGTGGTGTGAAAGAATCTGAAAACGTTTTGTTGTCTTATATTGGCATGTTCTTATTAACTATGTCTCGAGTGCACAGTTTATCAAACAAGAAGATTAACATTCGTCAACCCTTAAAATCTTATAGTTATCTTGCTGTTGCAAAATGGGTGAATCTTTAAGAACAGCTAGTATATATGACAAATGGCGTTTTCCCGAACTCAAACATTGTATGGTTTATTATTCAACACATATTTCTAATGACTCTTAGATGTTTACATTCTCTGAAGTATAATTGTGAAGGCTGTGTCCATCACTCTCACCACAGATTCTTAAACTCCTCTCTGCAGGTTCAACTATAATTAATTTCCATTCTGAATCTCCATGGACATTTGTATCCAAAATGAAACCAATGTGGTTTCCTTCAGGGCCTTCAGCCAGCACATTTGCTCATTAATTTCTACAGATTCCAACATGGTAGGGGATTTACAGAAATTTTGCTATTCATATTGTTATTTTATAAATATGAATGCATTTCCATATGATAAGACAAATACATGAGCGTATATATTGCTTTTTAAGAATTAAGCGCCACCACTGACCGCCAATTAAGTGCTCACATCAACAGAGTTGATGTATAAATGTTCAACGCTCAACAGAGTTAGTATAAATGGGGTTAAATCAGAGTTTGAAAATGTTGTAGGTTGAGTACCTCAAGGCTCTGTCCTGGGACCTCTGTTGTTTATAATACTGTATATATAAATGATTTAGATTCAGGTTTGAGTAACAACATTTGCAAATTTGCCAATGATACAAAAATCGGTAGGGAAATAACACAGAAGAAGACTCACTATCTCTTCAAGTTGATCTAAATAGAGTTTTGAAATGGGCAAAAGGTTGACAGATGCAGTTCAATGCTGATAAATGGAAAGTTTTGAGGTTAGGTAATGATATATGATAGAGTTACAAGATACGAGATAGATGGTGTTGTGATTGCAAAGTCGGGTATTTCGAAAGGGAACTTGGAGTTATGATTAGTAAGAATTTAAACCAAAAGATCAATGCATGAATGTTCGTAATAAGGCAAATAGTACGCTAGGATTTATTAATCGAAGGGTTAATAACAAGACACCTGGTTTTGTTCTTCAGCTATAGCTTGCTCTTTAAAGCTCTTCATTCCCGTGCTGTCTCTTGGGTGGCTTAATTCTTATCAATCAATCAATTTGTTGCTTTGGTTAGGCCCCATTTTGATTATGCAGTTCAGTTTTAGTCGCCGTACTATAGAATTGATATAAATTCACTTGAACGTATCCAGCATAGTAAATTAACAAAGTTAATTCCCCAATTGCATTCACTGAAAAGGCGAAGAGTTAGGTGTGACATGATAGAGGTTTACAAGTTGATGAATGGACATAACAAATGGGATATTAAAAGTATCAGCACCAGACGAAATAATGGGTATAAATTGCATAAGTTTAGATTTAGGAAAGACCTGGGAAAATACTGGTTCGGTAACAGGGTTGTTGATTTGTGGAACAAATTACCGCCAAACGTGGATTGATTGTTTCAAACGTGGGTTCGACATGTATATGAGTGGGCTTGGGTGGTTATAAGAGTGGAAAAATGTTGTAAGCTGAGTGCCTCAAGCCTCTGGACTGGGACCTCTGTTGTTATAATAATATAAATATTTAGATTAAGGTTTGAGTAGCAGCATTTGCAAATTTGCCGATGATA
>WNGS01080418.1:0-12970 GCA_020271785.1 Procambarus virginalis | reverse complement strand
ATTATCCAGATTGATTGACTATTGTAACTGAAATTAAATTATTTAAGCATCTAAGACAAGTTATTCCCAATTACCAAATAGCTATTTGACCTTTGAGAAAAATAGAGGACATGGCAAACTGGTGACCTATGACCGCTCTAGGTCACTCCGCAATAAAGTAGTCCTGACCTTGTGACGTCACTGAAGGTGACTTTTTTTTTTACATATATACAAGAGTTGTTACATTCTTGTACAGCCACTAGTATGCGTAGCGTTTCGGGCAGGTCCCTGGAATACGATCCCCCACCGCGAAGAATCGTTTTTTCATCCAAGTACACATTTTACTGTTGCGTTAAACAGAGGCTACAGTTAAGGATTTGCGCCCAGTAAATCCTCCCCGGCCAGGATACGAACCCATGACATAGCGTTCGCGGAACGCCAGGCGAGTGTCTTACCACTACACACGGAGACTGCTGTGACTTAAAACTCATTCTCCTAATAATTAATATACTCTTGATATTATAAACAGTAATACTATACAATACAATTTGAATGCAAAATGAATGAAGGCTAATTTCTCTAAATAAGTGAATATTACAGAATGATTCATTATGCGAGACTGAACAAAGGCATCAAGTTATTTTCACCGCTAATTCCCTGGGGGATGCTCCCGGGTCGACGCGCGGGTCTCCCATTCTCCCTTGTATAGATAAAACATTCTAGATAATTCTTACAAGCCTAGTTTGTTACAACCCCCCCCCGCACAAGCACTTAGTAAACCTTGTTAATTTGTTAAAAATAACGAGGTTTAGTATCCAAACCTACAACTAAACTCATTACCACAAACAAAAGCTAACCTAACTAAACAAAAATTTTGACAATCATTAGAGTGTCCAACATCATCATAATAAACATGTTCAAATTCATAAAATTTCTCAGCCGTCAACTGACAGCAATCCTCCAACATCAGGAAACATACATCCTACCCTTACTGACATAGCTAAATAACATGTCCCTACTCTAACAGCAAAGACTAGCTATTAAAATCTTCTTGGTTCTTCTTCAAACAAAGCATAAAAGTTATATCTTCAGACTGAACTTTCAGTCATCCGGGAGCATACTACTGAACTCTCAAGTTCACATCCGTGTACTATCCACTCCCCAACCAATGTCAACCTTGACATGCTAAGGAACACACCTAATTTTTATTACATGTATCTAAAAATATATAAAAAAAATTCCTATAACTATATCACAGGTTTCAGCTGACTGTACAGCTAAGTGTTCGCACTCACTATGTGTCAATGTTTATATTGGTCCGCCTCTCCTGTGTTCAAACATTCTGAAAAAAAACACAACATAATTTTCCATAACCGTTTGTTCTGGGCTTAGACAATTACACAGGGGCTTCGATTTTACTTACTGACCAATTTATAGAGTAAAATTTTCATATATCAATATACCAGAATAATTATTTTAAATCTGTTTTTCAACATTTATAAAGTATTGTGATTCTAAATCTGTTTTCAACATTTAACCAAAGTGTCCAGATATTCTTTACACAGATGTTCAGAGCCAACTTTGTTGTTTGTATCAATTGTTCATATTGAGTAATTGAAAAAAATCGATGCTGATGGACGCTGAATGTAGTCGATGACGATGTCGATCTTGCTTCTTCCCATGTGTAGACATCAATACCTGGTCCTCTTGTACTCCCGGTACTTTTGACTGACGACAGAGTGTAGTAGAGCTGAGTGCCAAGTGACAGCTGTAGAATACTGTTACTTCGGCCATTGATCTTGCTCCCGAAAGTCCACACGCCTTCATATCAATCACAGTTCACACGGCAGTCTTGATGTTAAACTTGACGTCGCAGATGACCACAGCAGAGCAGGACTGGATGTACCAACGGTGTCTCGTAACAGGAGTGGTGTCAAAGGGTCGTAGAGGCGGGTTTGCTTGTTTGCAGAACAGGTGAATCTCGTCTTCCATCATTGCTCACGACATCTCAGGCGTTTCTTGATATCACCAGGTTACTAGGCCGTAAACACCAACTGTGTATACCCTCGTACCGCCGACCTTAGGCCAAGGGAGGCAATTTTGCGACCTTCTATTGGCAAGTCCCGGAACTCTGTAGGGAAACCGTACCTTCCACCTGTGACCGCCTTAGTTCCGCGTTCCTGTTGCTTCAGATGACGTAATCATAAATCTTCCGGCGAAACTCTTGAGTACTGCTACTTGCTTTCCATATTCTTGACCTCTCCTCCAACACTGCTGGAATGGCTGCAGTCTTGATGACGCAGCAGGTGGGTAGTGGTGATCTCGAGACAGCTACCCCGGCGTTGTATGGTACCTCCGGTGACTGCAAATATGTGGACAGCCTGCTGGCCCTGTCAACCTCGTGTAGTGACGTGAGGCGTCGGCCGGGTGACTCTAGGATAGTCACTCATCCCCAAAGTAACTGATGTATGGGTTACTGGGTCTGGTGGGGGAGGGCTTTGTGTAACGTGCCTCCCCCCTCGGTCTTTACAGACAAGGGTTCACGTGTGGCTGGAACAACTGGGTCTGTGTACCAATCAGACCTGGGAACAGACAGACACAACACAGCGGAAGCATAGATATACTCTGGGTTTGGTGGAGGTGGAACCCCAGAGCACGGTAAAAGTTGCTACCCGAGCTAAGTATAGAGATAGTTCACCTCATTGCCTTTACAGGAAAATCTAATGAATACTAAATTATACTAACCAAGGAAGTTACTTTACTGTACAGCGCGAGATCTCGTCACCATAGGGTGGCGAGACTGCACCTGACTACTGATGAGCGATGACAGAGGGTCATCCTCGCCCCCTGACTCGTCGGTGAAGCCATGAGTCAGCACTGCTGAGTCAGGAACTAGACCCGCTGAAGGCAGTTCTAATTCCTCTCTAGCATGATAATGTTTCAATTTATTTACATGAATAGTCCTTTCCACCTGGTCCTCGAATACTCCTTTTATAACAAGATTCACCGGCCCCGCCCTTTTAATTACTCTATACGGCCCTCGCCACCTCGGAGCTAGTTTCCTGCTCTGATTGACGGGCGCAGCCTCATTCACTCTCAATACGAGGCTTCCTTCCTTCAACTCAAGAGTGTGCAGTGACGGTTGGCGTCTCAGCTGACTCATTGTGAAAGATTTCTGTGTCCTCCACCATGGTTCCCTGAGATACCCTATCACCTGCCCTGAAGCGAAAAGTCTTATGTGAAAGATTGACAACTGGAATGAGTGCACCTTTATCGAGCACTACAATTAAGTGATGAGGAATTAATAAGCTATCACATCTCCCAGCCACCTGAAGGGTGGTACCTGGTTGTATGTGACGTCCCACGGCTACTTTAATAAATTTAACAGCATGTGGTGGGCAACTCTGTTTAGTCAATGCATGCAATGCGTATGACCTCTTAACTGTGTCTGGAAGAGACTTAAAAATTAATTTTGGATAGTGCGCATTATATTTCTGCTTCCTCTTAATTGAAGCTACAACTGGGGGATGGTCGATCATCTCCACTGGGTAGGAAGTCTGTCCCAACCGCAACCTGCAGTTCCTAGCCCCTTTTTGAGCAGACAAGGAATAATCAAATCGCGACAGAAAATCAGTTCCCATTAAGATGTGACCAGGAAATTCAAGGTTCTCTACGATCGTACATGTGTGAGGCTGCAATCCCCCATCAATTTCAAAATTAACTGTACCTTGACCTACGATCTCAATCTTTTCCCCATTGACCGCTGTTAATGTCTTTGTGCAACGTTTAAGACGTGCATACTTAAAATTGCTGAAGGCTGACTTTTTAATTACAGTTGCCTGGCTTCCTGTATCAACAAAAGCTGTCAATCTTACACCTTCCACTTTCACCTCAAAAGTAGGCCTACCATCACTAGAATCCTGCTTTCATGTTTTCATAGTAGTGACTTTACAGTCCCTCTGTATATGCCCGTGCTTCCCACAGGAGTAACACCTCCGCGGATCTCTGTTGGTACCCCGTGCAGGGTGGCTCGAACGTGCAGCTGAGGGCTGCGTCCAGCCTGACGAACCCGCGCTACAGTTACTCAGCTTGTCTCGCCCGCCTTGACTCAATGCCTCTACGTATGGGGACGACTGAGCGCCCGATGTCCCTGTGCGCATCTGCCTGTCTAAGGCTGTGGCGGCCTGTTGGACTAGGTCTTTATAACTCACAAACGCTCCTTCCGCAAATAAAAATGGCCCCATAGCAGAAGGTAACGTTTTGCAGAACAATTGTTTGGCTAATCGCTCTGCCTGACTGGAATCTAACCCCAGTTCCGTACTGAGGTCGTCAACCCTGCTCTTTAACAGTGTCCCGAAATCCTTCACAGTGCTGCGGTCATCCCTCTTAAGTGACTGCAGATAAAAATGAGCCTCATCTTCTGACACCTTTTCCTTGAATCTGTCCCTAATCGCTTGGACAAACTGTGGCCAAGTCGTCAGGTGCTGAAACTCTGACAATCTCGCCAGTGGACCGGCTACGTCCACGCAAGACCCCATAGCGAGAGTAATTTTCAAACTATCCTCTGGGACAGCCTCCAGCATCGAACTAATCTGACAAAGCCAGTCTTCCACTCGGCGGTTGCGTTCCACCTTAATAAGCGGCAACTCCGTACCTCTGAGTGTCGGCAGAGTCATCTTGGGAATCAGACTCATAATTCCCGGTTTGTATGACGCGGGGCTACTGGAAGTGGGTGGGCCCTGGGGTTGGGAACTGGGTTGAGGATGGGGTTTGGGTGTGGGCGGCCTCTTGTTGGGGTGTGGATTGAGGGTGGGGATGGGGTTGAGGTATGGTGTGGGTGGCCTCTTGTTGGGGTGTGGATTGAGGGTGGGGATGGGGTTGAGGAATGGTGTGGGTGGCCTGAGGTTGGAATGGGTAAGGGGTGGCCTGGGGTTGGAGGAAGGGTTGGTATAGGAATGGAGGTTGGGGTTGGTATATGAAATGAGGATGGGGTGGGTATAGGAATTGAGGATGGGGTTGGTATAGGGATAGGGTTGAGGTTGTCGTGATGGGTGAGGTGTACCCAGGTATTGTGGTATTGTTCTGTGAGGTAGTTCCTGCTGTTAGTGTGGCGTCGATGTCATGTGTGGGGGAACCCAAGACAGCTCCCCCCACTCTTGGGACGAATCATCCTCCCTAGACTCCCCACTCATGTCAATAATTGTATCTGCACTGGCACGGAAAGATACGCCCGGCTGCCCAGTCCCCTGCAAAACCCGCGACCCCGTCGACTCAGTCCCACTGACTCCACCTGTGACGTCAGCTGAGCTACCCGAGCGGTCCCCAGTGGTGTCGGAAGACGTGCGATTCTATACACTTCCACTCCCACTGGTCGCCACTGACTGGTCACTGTCTGGGTTAAGCATGTCCTGTGATTGCTGGTGTGTCATGTCTCTTGTAACTACTCTTCAATACACCCTCTACCCGGACTCACTACAACCGTGAACTTGCACAAATAAAACACAACTCTTTCCCAAGAGAAAACTAATTAAATTCCCAAAGTTGGAAATACAACGATTAATCTAGAGAATCTCTGAAGTGAATTCGATGAATGAGCGTCTGCCCCGCACTCGTGTCTGACCTTGAAGTAACCCGCAGTTCTATTACTGAAACCTAAGTCCTTTACGTTAAAAAAAAAATAATCTAATTTATATAAAACAATTTAAAATGATAAAATAACTAACGCGCAGCACTCGTGACAGATTAATAAAGAATATTTACTGTACTTTAATACTAAACGCATTTGAAGTGAGCAGTGTGGCCACTGATGACTGATGGAGCGGGGCCAGCTGCGCTGAAAAACTAAGTCCCGCGCTTTTTCGCTTAAACGCTGAAAAATCAAAATTTTTGTTCTGAAGGAAAATGACTAGTTTTACGTTACCAAACAGCTCTAGCGATTAATATAGACTCCCAGGACATATATTGTCTTGTCAAAATTTGAATTTTCACCAAAACTGCGTTTTTTTTTTACTCAGTGCTGGACTCTGCCAAATTTTTGCACCCGGAAAAAATTCTATCACCCAAAATATGGTAAAACTCCCTTAATTCGTCAAAAATTGGTTTCTTGTTCTCAGATATAAATACGCTATTATTTAATACTGACGCTGTATACAAAACAATACTGACACATCGGGTGGTTTCAACACTCATCAATTCGAATTTTCACCAAAATCTGAGGTTTTCACCTCAAGTGAACTCTAATAAAATCACAACACGATTTTCTCGAAAAATAACTAAATTCGGCAAAAATGTAATTATCACTGTTTAATGCTTAAGAAAAGGATTACGTCCCTTGCGCACACTAGAGGGTAATACTGGCCCCAGAATATACACGAAACATGAGAATTCGAATTTTCGCCAAAAAGTCAGATTCTAGCCCACGCTGGACTTAGAAAATTTTTCCACCTACGTTTCCACAAAAAAATTCTAAGTCTAAAACGTAATTCTACCGTCTTACTGGTAAAACTAGAAACAATATCACTCGCAACGACTGGGGAATCCTAATGACGCCCAGACCATGTACGTGACCTACTAATACAAATTAATTACAGTTAACGACTTTCCAGCGTTGACTTAGCCGAAAACTTATCCCAAAATATTTAAATTTCCACGAGTTTTATCAAACACTTACACGAAAATTACTATCCCTTAACAAACTCCTTCACTTAACTATCGTGACCGACCTATAGCCCTAAGTTCAGAGGATTAACTACGCTCTAGAAACAACGCCTCTGACTTAGACTAATACAATAAGGAACAGCAAAACTTAATGTACGCACTTAGCCTAATATACACGAAAATACGGAACACTTAAACAAAAATTAAACCGGGGATTGAATTTTAAGGGAAAAAATTGTTAATCACACGGGAGGGGGTTCTCTACCTTCTACTACCCCCCTTTTTCTCTCTTTGTACCCGTATTCTTTACTGTAGTTCTTTACCAAGGGACCCCAAGACTTTTACTCTAGCCAACTCCACACCACGTGGTCTCAAGACGAATGACCGTCTCAAGATTCTACACTCGTATGACGTGAAATAGACTTCTAGCAAAGCTCTAGGATCTCCTTTCCGCCGCCACCACCAGATCATTAACACGGATGAGCAATGATCGAGATCTGGATCGATCATGCTAAGCAATCAACCTTGGGGCTTGATTCCCCACTAGTAATAACTATCCCTTGGATCTTACGTGGGTGGTTAATTAAAATCAACAGGAGTAATAATCCTGATTCGGTGTTAGAATCGGCGTCCAATTCAACTCGACCACGTGGGGACCACGTGACAAGGACAATTTCACAAAAATACAAAAAGAAAAATGGAAATAATAAAAGTGCACATTAATAACTAATTAATTTATTCAAAAACTAAGCAAGATCTAAATAGTTGGCACTCCCTAACTTGAACACTCCCTGACTGAATATTTAACGGCAATGAGTTGACTATTCCTAAGGAACTCCAAGCACCTTTTACCTTTTATAGGCAGCTAGATGTTGTGTTGCCTTGGGGAAGAGGTGAGATGGGGGGACCTCTCCCAGCTGCTTCTGAAACCACACTGATCTCTCTCCCTGCTCCTCTACCCAGACGCCTAGATCTGTATTCTTCCGCTAGTATCTAAGTTACTTTGCCAGGCTTAAGTTATAACAATTAACCTCTGTCGTACTGAATTATCCAGATTGATTGACTATTGTAACTGAAATTAAATTATTTAAGCATCTTAAGACAAGTTATTCCCAATTACCAAATAGCTATTTGACCTTTGAGAAAAATAGAGGACATGGCAACTGGTGACCTATGACCGCTCTAGGTCACTCCGCAATAAAGTAGTCCTGACCTTGTGACGTCACTGAAGGTGACTTAAAACTCATTCTCCTAATAATTAATATACTCTTGATATTATAACAGTAATACTATACAATACAATTTGAATGCAAAATGAATGAAGGCTTATTTCTCTAAATAAGTGAATATTACAGAATGATTCATTATGCGAGACTGAACAAAGGCATCAAGTTATTTTCACCGCTAATTCCCTGGGGGATGCTCCCGGGTCGACGCGCGGGTCTCCCATTCTCCCTTGTATAGATAAAACATTCTAGATAATTCTTACAAGCCTAGTTTGTTACATGAGCATGGTGCAGTGGGTTAAGGCATTACCTGTTATGCCAGTTGCTGGAAGGCTTCTGTGCTGGCTAGGGTTCGAGTCTCCTGGTGGGAAAGTGTTCTAAAGTTGAATAACTTCTCTTGCATGTTTAGGCAAGTTGGGCATTAAGCATAGACACAGTGTCTTCCCATATTAAATAGGGACTTGATGAAAAAACGTAAAAAAAAATTGACCCCTCACTTGCTCTAGTGCTCTTGGGAGGTGGTAGTCTTTGGCGTGTTGAAATACCCCGAAATTACCATCTCTTTTAAGGGTCTGAGCGTGGTGCAGTGGGTTAAGGCGTTACCTGTTATGCCAGTTGCTGGAAGGCTTCTGTGCTGGCTAGGGTTCGAGTCTCCTGGTGGGAAAGTGTTCTAAAGTTGAATAACTTCTCTTGCGTGTTTAGGCAAGTGGGCATTAAGCATAGACACAGTGTCTTCCCATATTAAACAGGGACTTGATGAAAAAACGTAAAAAAAATTGACCCCTCACTTGCTCTAGTGCTCTTGGGAGGTGGTAGTCTTTGGCGTGTTGAAATACCCCGAAATTACCATCTCTATTAATGGTCTGAGCGTGGTGCAGTGGGTTAAGGCATTACCTTTTATGCCAGTTGCTGAAGGCTTCTGTGCTGGCTAGGGTTCGAGTCTCCTGGTGGGAAAGTGTTCTAGTTATATATATATATATATATATATATATATATATATATATATATATATATATATATATATATCTTATCTACCATATATCTTAGTGATATATGGCTTGCGCGTTCATGCAGCTTTCTCACACATGTTGAACTCGGTGCGGCCCGTGCATGCGCCAGAATTTGATGAAAAACTGTACCCAAATGGATCCATGAGTGTCGTCGGGGGTTGATCAGTCTGGGAGCTTAGTTAATAAGCACCAAGATTGACCAATCCTTATAAGACGATCATTGGTGCGTGGTGCGGTGGTCACGGTACTGTGTACGTTTAGGGGTGATCCTGGACTTCATGGGTTCGAATCCTGGCCGGGTCAAAGAGTTCTTAGTGATATATGGCTTGCGCTTCATGCAGCTTTCTCACATATATATATATATATATATAGATATATATATATATTATATTATATATATATATATAGTATATATATATATATATATATATACCTATAACTGAAAACTCACACCCCAGAAGTGACTCGAACCCATACTCCCAGGAGCAACGCAACTGGTATGTACAGGGATGCCTTAAACCACTTGACCATCACGACCGACATAAGAAGTGATAGCCTGAGCTATATGAACCACTTCCCCGCCGGCACCTGGATGGTTATCTTGGGCATAGCATTTTATCAAATCACCTCATTTTTTGTGTTCCTCACGTGTTGCCCCAAAAATGAGGTGATTTGATAAAATGCTATGCCCAAGATAACCATCAGGTGCCGGCGGGGAAGTGGTTCATATAGCTCAGGCTATCACTTCCTTATGTCCGGTCGTGATGGTCAAGTGGTTTAAGGCATCCCTGTACATACCAGTTGCGTTGCTCCTGGGAGTATGGGTTCGAGTCACTTCTGGGGTGTGAGTTTTCAGTTGTATCTAGTCCTGGGGACCATTCAGGCTTGTTTGCATATATATATATATATATATATATATATTATATATATATATATATATATATATATAGCCTCATCAGTCATCAGTCACTAGGGCAATAAATAATTTCCCCAGAGCTGACAACTTGATCCCCATCTCTCTCAACGCAAAAACCGTCGTGGAAGACCCAAGAGTTCCAATGATAATTTTAAGCTTGGAACACAAGTGACCAAGAAAATTTAAGAGGGCAACATAGTAGGGGCAATTAGATTACTTACCAGCGAAGAAACAATCGCCCCTAGAGATACAGTAACTGCCGACTCACTGAGAGAGAAAGACCCTCCCAGAGTACCATGGGAGCCCACTGCTCGGGACACAAATGACCCAGACATGGGACCTCTATTCCTCCAAGCATCAGAGGTATACAAGCCATCATGTCATTTCCACCAGGCTCAGCAGGGGGATACACTGGAGTAAGACCTCAGCACCTCAAGGAGGTGACAAACCAGTTCTCGGCGAAGTTGCCGAGACACTACTGTCAGAGATCACGAAGTTTGTCAACGACTGTCTCTCCGGGTTGATCCCAGATACAATTAAACCCTTCTTCTTCGGAGCATCCCTTTGTGCCCTTAAGAAGAAGGATGGTGGAGTCAGACCCATTGCCGTGGGCAACACACTTCGGCGCCTTGTGCTAGGGCAGCTGTCAGAAAAATCAGCATAGACGCTGCAACGATGCTTCGACCCCATCAACTAGGTTTTGGTGTCCCCCATGGCTGTGAAGCAGCAGCTCATGCAGCACGAGCCTATGTCAAGGACCTCCCAGAAAATAAGGCATTAATTAAATTAGACTTTAAAAATGCCTTCAACCAGGTAAAAAGGGATGTGGTACTGAAAGCAGTTCGAACCAGCTTTCCTTGTCTACTTCCTTTCGTCTCAGCAGGGTACAGTAGGGAATCGACACTGTTGTTTGGGGAACATGAAGTTGTTTCCAAGAAGGTGTCCAGCAGGGAGACCCACTTGCCCCTTTTCTTTTCTGCATGGCAGCTAAGGAGGTCACAAGCAGGTTGTCCAGCGAATTCAACATCTGGTTCCTGGAAGATGGCACCCTGGCAGGGACACAGGAATCCTTGCTAGGAGATCTTCAGCTAGTGAAATCTAGGGGAGAGGAGTTAGGCCTTACACTAAATCCATCAAAGTGTGAAATCATCTCGTCCAGCCAACCAATCATAGATGCAGTACAAATCTTATTGCCAGGAGCCAAGTGATCGCTCCCACCGACAGTGTGCTACTAGGGGCACCTTTGGGCTCGAACGCCATTGAGGTAGTCCTCGAAGAAATGCTTAAAGACCTAAGGAGGATGGAGGCGCGAATAGGGGCTTTGGATGCTCACGATGCTTTGTACCTTCTTACAAGGAGCCTGGCCTTGCCCAGACTTACCTATTTCCTCAGGTGTGCTCCTTCCTTTGACAGCCCAAAATTAACAGAATACGACTCACTCCTAAAGACAATAACTATGAAAGTGTTAAACCTCTCCCTGCACGATGACCAGTGGGACCAAGCAACACTCCCATTTGGACTCGGGGGTATAGGTATTCGCAAGGCGACACAGTTAGCATTGCCGGCATTCTTATCCTCGACCTGTGCTACAAGTGAATTAGTGAAGGAAATACTACCAAAATACCTAAGGAATTCCATTGGGATTCGTGATCCCAAATTTGTGGAAGGAGTTGGTCGGTGGGACACACTCGCCAATTCACACACCGACCAACTTGTCCAAACGACGGTAACAGGCCAAATGGGATAGCCCCATAGTGGAGAACATCGCCAAAGCATTGCTGGACGTAGCTTCTCAGAAGGACAGAGGGCGTCTCCTAGCTGTGCAAGCCCCCCCATGCTGGGGACTTCCTGTTGGCAGTCCCTAATTCCGCCTTGGGCACCCGCCTGGACCATCGAGCCCTAAGTATTGCTGTTGCTCTGCGCCTTGCCGCCCCTATCGCCACCGAGCACCGGTGTATTTGCGGCCAGGCACGGGCAGACCAATACGGCAGCCATGGTCTCATCTGTCGTAAGATACAGGGAAAGATTGCCAGGCACGAGGCAGTCAATGATATCATCAAGAGAAGTTTGGCTACAGCTGGTGTCCAGCACAAAGGGAACCCCAGTTGTGCAGACCTGACAACAGCCAAAAACGCCCAGATGGAGTCACCCTGCAGCCATGGAGGAAGGTAAACAGGTCGTGTGGTATTACACCTGTGCATCTACATTGGCTGATACCTATTTACGTTACAGCTCAGCGGAGGGAGGTGGGGGCAGCCACCTTCAGGGAGACCCAAAAATCCACAAGTACAGAGACCTAAGACGTTGTTACAGGTTCGTGCCGATATCTCTGAGACTCTGGCGCCTGGGGTAAATGTGCACTCAAGTTTTTAAAGGAGGTTGGTGAGGAACTCATTGGGAAAACTAGAGACCCACGAGCAGCCAGTTTCCTGTTCCAGCGCCTCAGTGTCGCAGTTCAGAGGGGAATTGCGTGCTGTATCCTGGGTACGCACCCAACCTCCGAGGAGCTGGACGAGGTCTTCGAACGCTGATTGTTTACTTGTTATATATTTGTGTGTGTGTGTGTGTTCTCTGTAAACTGTAGCATTGCAATAAAATAAAACAAAACATAACAAAAAATAATAGGGGGTGGTAGGAGAAGAAAGAATAAAGTATTCAGTGAGAATCCATAAGATCTTCTCTGAATGCTCTTTGTTTTCTTCATCGAGGATGTGGTCCCTGCAATTGCACCAGAGGTGGTACCCCTAATATATATATATATATATATATATATATATATATATATATATATATATATATATATCTATATATATATATATATATATTATATATGTCGTACCTAGTAGCCAGAACGCACTTCTCAGCCTACTATTCAAGCCCGATTTGCCTAATAAGCCAAGTTTTCATGAATTAATTGTTTTTTCGACAACCTAAACCTACCTAACCTAACCTAACCTAACTTTTTCTGCTACCTAACTAACCTAGCCTATAAAGATAGGTTAGGTTAGGTTGGTAGGGCTGGTTAGGTTCGTCATATATCTACGTTAATTTTAACTCCAGTAAATTTTTTTTTACTTCATACATAATGAAATGGGTAGGTTTATCATTTGATAAGAAAAAAAATTGAGAAAATATATTAATCAGGAAAACTTGGCTTATTAGGCAAATTGGGCCTTGCATAG
>WNGS01080411.1:0-12830 GCA_020271785.1 Procambarus virginalis | reverse complement strand
AACCATGGGTGGCGCACGCGCCCTGGCTCCCAAACACCTGTCCGACGCAGTGTTGAAAGATCGTCTCTGTCAGTGAATTCAGACCTTATTGCTTGAAGAACATAAGGGTCATGATATTGATGAAGCTAAGCGCAATAAGGACCTAACACAAAGGTCGGATGCAAGTGATACAGCACGTATTAGGACGATACAGCGAGCGTATCCATTTGTAGCTGTGAGTGCCACCCTTGCCCACCTATGCCTCTCCAATTTATATAGGTGATACATAGATGAATCGTTTTCTGGGTTCAGTGATGAGGCATCTGATACAAGTAGCATAGATGAACAGTGTTAGCGGCTTCCATGGTGGTGTTTTTCATAGATATTTTCAAGATTAGCTGAATCTCTTCCAGAATGGCTGAATCTCTTCCAGATTGACTGACAATTTCCGAGATGACTGAATCTCTTCCAGAATGGTTGATCTCTTCTAGATTGACTGACACTCACCATAATGACTGAATCTTCCAGTCAGGGACCTTACAAAGCGATCTTTTCAGGACTACCTTACGATTGATCTTTTCATATAATCTTTTCAAGACTACCTTATGCTTTACAAGCTTGGCTACATTCCACTTACAAGTACTAAAGCCAAGGGTGTACATGAGTGTGTTATTTGCAAGCACACAGAACAAAGAAACAGCGAAAATCTATCTGTACCTGGTGCAATGAGAATGAAGTCGCGCTTTGTACATGGACTACTTCATTGATTATTACTCACTTTGAAGTACTGATTGTATAATACAATGTGTTATTGTGTAAATAGTGTGAGAAACTATACATATTGTAATTTTAGTAAGTAAAGTAAGTGGAATTTTGTATTTATTTTTACATAGACATGTTCAGGGAAGGGAATTTATCATTTTACAAACAAAAAGATTTTTGAGAACACTTGATTTCATGCGCACAGAGGGAATGTCACAAAAACTCGGCGCATCACAGTGGTTAAGGTACTCGTAGGTATATTGTAGGGTTCAAAACTTTGGTACAAGATGGATTCCTGAGGTATTTGCCAGCTTGAAAAAATTCCCAGCATTCCCCACGGTCATGGGTAGGCTCATATTCAAGGTAGCAACCATTTCATATGTATCCATATTGAGCTCCTAGTCTCTAGTGGCCATGTTTATGAGAAAACACTCTCTGATGTTGAAATATAGGGCATATTGCTTGAAGATGTGCATGTCAGTGATTTTGATAACTCAAATCTGGAAAAAGACCTAAGAAGATGTCTGATACTAGTGATATGGATATTGAAGTGAACGATGTGAAGAGTATGTACAGTACACAGCTCTCACAGCCCTGCCATGCCGGCTAGGTCATCACCATCAGTGGAACAACACAAATGAATTTTTGCATGTTCTAGTGAACATTAGCACCAAATGCAATTTGTTCGGACTATCCTGGAATTCTTTAGAGTGGGGTTCTTTAGAGTGAGGATGCACTGTAATTGAATCACTAATATGCTCACAATACTTTTGAGTATAGCGATGGGTCACACATTTTATTATATAAATATATCACTACACACTATTGAATAATATTACTTGAAAAAAAAAAAAATAACGAAGACATTGATATAATTAAGTAATAATATTGATATAATTAAGATAATATCTTTGTGGCAACTCCCACCTAACAGCTCGGGTGAAGCTGACCGCCTCCGATGATTACTCTGTCAACGCCTCACTTTTGCCAGACTTCCTCGCCCTATTGTGACCAAAATTTGTCACAAATTATTTTCTATTTTTCCCGTGATCAGGAAACACAAATGAACACTTTTATAAGACGTGTTGCACGCTAAAATCGCAAGAGCAGCCCAGGGGTTAACAAAAACCAACTAATAATATCAGCGGTTTCGCGGCCTGATAAGGGTATCGACATCATAAAACCAAAACACACAGTCCCTGATGAAGGTAATGCCGTCATCAATTAATGCATTTTTAAAAATTTCATTTATTGTCCGAATATTATGGGATTGGTTTTAATGTGCCCCTTTATATGTGAAGAATTTGATAGCAAAATGAATGACGTAGCACAAAAATTGAAGTTAGAAAGCTGAAAAGAGTACAGTTCATTGATAGCAAAATGAATGACGTAGCACGAAAATTGAGGTTAGAAAGCTGAAAAGAGTACAGTTCATTCTCACTAACGAACCCCACTCTAGCGAATTCCCAGAAGATCCAAACAAATTTAATTCGGTACTAAATGTTCAGTGGAACATACAAATGTTTGATTAAGCGAGGATTGTTCATCCAAGCAGTCACCGAGACCGAGCGTCGGAGGTGGCTGTCATCAACTATGATTCGCTAAGTATAAACAGTTATACAGTGTTTATTATGCTTACCCATTGTTTCTAGGGGAAATGGTTGAAGGATGATAAAATGTGTCAGGGGTCATTGGTGAGAGTTGTTGTCAGGGGGCAAGTGGTGTCAGTAGTTAGGGTTTATTGTTAGGGCACAGGTGGTGTAAGTTAATCTCATGGAAGGCAGGTTGTCAGTGGTGCAAGTTGTCAGGGAAGATGGAGTAATAGTGGTGTCAGGGAGGAAGTTGTCAGTGGTGCAAGTTGTCAGGGAAATGGAGTAATTGTGGTGTCAGGGGAGGCAGGTTGTGTCAGTGGAGAGCTTTGGCTCGAGTTATCATGTAAATGGCAACAAGTGGCTGGCGCCTCCATGCTCCACCTCGATAGTTCACTCACTGTCTGCTCTTCACCAAATTAGCTGAGAAAATGTTACCATTTCAGTTGTTTGTAACACACAGCTCTATCATATTCTATAGTCAAAATGAACAATTCATAATAAATGGTGGTGTCAGTGGTGAGAGGATGTATTAGGGGGGGTGGAAAGAGAAGGAGGGTGAGTGTTGACGCGAACTGACTGCTGCACCACGTGCCTGTATCGATACTAAGCTCACTTGCTACTTTTGACAAAGTTAGGACAGAAAATTTTACCATTTCAGTGGCTTGTAACGCATCGCTCTACCATATTCTGTAGTCAAAATGAAGAATTCATAATAATGTGTGGGGTCAGTGGTGAGGGGATGTATTAGGGCGGGTAAGGAGGGCAGCTAGCCTCTATGCAGTCAACATTGGGCCGAGTCTGGTCGAGGTCTTGGTCCAAGGCCTAGTCTGAGGTCTGCCTGAGGCCTGGTCTGAGGTCGGCCGAGGCCTGGTCTGAGGTCTGGCCCGAGGCCTGGTCTGAGGTCTGGCCCGAGGCCTGGTCTGAGGTCTGGCCGAGGCCTGGTCTGAGGTCTGGCCCGAGGCTGGTCTGAGGTCTGGCCCGAGGCCTGGTCTGAGGCCTGTCTCGAGGCCTGTCCCAAGGCCTGTCCCAAGGCCTGGTTCGAGGCCTGGTCCGAGGCCTAGCCCGAGGCTGGCCCGAGGCCTGGCCCAAGGCCTGGTCCGAGGTTTGGCCTGAGGCCTGGCCTGAGGCCTGGTCTGGATCAAGGCTTAATCTGGCCCGAGACCTGCCAGTCTGGCCCTCCCCCCCCCCCCCTCTACTGTTGTTGTTGTTGTTGTTGAGTTAGGGGCAACGACGATCGTGGAAGCGGATGCGCCCCGGCGTACCCGTGAAGAGTGAATCGCGAAGCCAGGAAAGGTGAAACGCCAAGCCAAACGCGAAACGAGTGACGCCAAGCGCTAGAAACTAATATGCCACACGGCAAAGAAACGCACTAAGGGAGAGGCAGAAGCACATAATATAACAGGGCAAACAAACAGCCAGAGGGGCACACAGCATGTCATAGAGCAAATACACAGGAAATCAGAGCACATATTTGCCCGGGAACCTGGCCCGCGGGAACCGTACATTGAATGCCTCCCAGAGCACCCATTGCCAAGGGTCTCGTCCATCCACTGGGGACGCCATAACATCCAGAACCGGGGCAACAAACACCTGCAAACGGACCCAAATGGTAGTACTCATGAGGCGAGAAGTCGCTACTCGCCCCTACAGGAAGGGAACTTGCCCACTATGAAAGTACTCCGGTCCGTCAGACAGCAGTAACTCGGCAATCTCCGACAGTGACCCTGCGGCATCACAGACACCGGCCACACGTCCCTCAGGGCCCCGGGCACACCACCAGACGACAGCAGGGAACCCGGATGGCGGGCATCCTTCTGTAACGTCACCACCAGGCCACGCCCAGCACCAGAGTCCACACCATCCCTGGCAGCGGAAGCCACCACCCCCCATTGCAGAGAGTTCTCCGGCGGAGAAAGAACCGAAGGCACGTCCGAGACACAGGCACCAGCACCAGCAAGCACATGGACCTCCGCCACCACGAACTGTGAGACATCGATGTATCCGTATCCACACCGTCAACACCGAAGACCCACAGTCACTGAAGTCACCAACATCGGCCCAGGCAGAAGATGAATGCCAGGAACGTTTGGGCACCGGCTGGATATATTCAGAGCTGGAAGCAGACCCAGAAACACGGGTACCATGAGCCGGATGAACCAATGCCCGACACAGAACTGCAGCAGCCTCTACCACAGGGGAAACCGGGCCACACACAGCAGGAGGCTCCGCAGCCACCCCAGCACCCAGCACATCCGGGACCCGAGTCACGGACACAGGGCCATGCGCAGCATCCGAAGACAAGGAAGAAGACAGCGACGTCACACAGGGAGCACCAGGAAGGCCCACGGGAGCAGCTTGGACAGCGACAGGATCAGGCAGACCAACCGACAGTACCGCAATACCCAGAGGAGGGTCGGCAACAACCGGAGGAATGTCAGGCGTCGCCGGGGAGCTGCAGCAGCAAACGGGACGCGTACCTCATCATCACTGGAGACTGCCTCCAGTGGGAGCGGCGGGAAATCCTCTTCTCGGAACAAGTTGACAGGAGCAGCTGGGGCCTCGGAGCACCCGGCAGCCTGATGCCCCAACAGGCCACACCAGAAACAGGTACGAGGCTGCCAGGCATAATACACCCGGACGTAGTATCCCATAAGATGGACAGAAGAAGGTATATCCGACCTCAGGCGCATCCCCAACGTGCGAATGTTCATTCGCCTCCCAGCATACCGCCCCGAGGAGAGCGTGTTCACCTGCACGCTGACAACAGTACCAACCCCCCGAAGTAAGTACGCCGGAGGAGGTCTTCAGGGAACTTCAGGGGCGCACCATGGACACTGACACAAGTCAGGGCACCACTGCGGTCCGAAATCGCCACAGAGCCGGCATCATCCGGCAACGGCAACGTACGCCCCTCGTACCGACGGAGGAAGTCCCGGTACTCCTCCTCCCTCACGAACTTAATAACAACCCGGTGGGCCGTAACAAGCTCCTGACTGTAGATAGCCTCCACCGGGATACGAAGCATATCACACATCACCATCTCGATGGTCGTATAACAGCCTTACAAGTAAACTCCAGGCCCATGGAATTCACACACACAACAGGAGGAAGATGGCCCCCATGTCAGAACCGCCACGTCAACACGCAGCCAGGCAAGCATCAAAACTGGGAGGGCAGAGACGCACACACCTCCTGGCGACCAAAACGGCAAACAACCCCAACAGCCACGGAGGGTCGGTAAACGTCCTCACTCCACGACTACTAGCAGTCCCCCCTCTACTGTGGATATGATACAAACTACCCCCCCACCCCTTCCCTCCCACCCACACCTGACTACTACCGGCAGCCCGCCAACCACCCCTCCTCTCTTCAGTTTGTTGAGAAAATTATGTGATTTTGTTTAATTGGAATGAATAATGCTCATATATGTAGAATTTTTAATCCAAATTGTTTGTAAGTGATTGTTCTATCAAATACCATAGTGAAAATGAAGACTTCATAATAAATGAATTGTTTATGAATATATAGAGACTGATACAGTTGGCTTTTGGAAATCCTGGCCATTACATCATATTTGCGGCCACAAATAACAGTCACATAGTTTTGATTTTAATATGGAATTGTTTACCATTGATTGTTCTATCATGTGCCATGTTCAAAATGATAAATACATAATAAATAGATTTTCTGTGATTTATTGTTTTGTCGATAGAGGATGTAGGACCTCTGTTATTTTCACATGAAGGGGAGGGACAGCTTGGGGCTGATGGGTAGAACGAATTCCGCAGTGAAACGAATCGGCCTCGCCTCATATAACACCTACGCCTCGTTCAAGTGAGGACACACTGTATAAACATTTGAGTGTGGTTTGTGCGCTCACGGCCAATGCTCAGCCTTCCTTGCGGTGTGCGCCAGGCCGCCTGCCGGGCCAGCAAAAGAGTTAATATTGACCTCTGTGAGCCTGATAACCCTCAAGTTGCTAGTTTCCTCAAGTGTATGAATTCCTGCTTGTTCATCCTTAATTACTAAACCTTCCAGAATTACTGAAACGACTGCCTTTACTCTTGACCACATCTGGACTAACATACCTCTCCACTTACCTCAGGAATAATCACGATAGTACCACAGATCATTACCCTACATTTCTTCTAACCAACATTAATAAACCTGCATCTGTAACACAAGATTTCACCTGAGGTGTGTAGCAGTATCTACAGCATGCACAAACAGACAAGGAATATACTGGGTTTGCAAACATGACAGGTTAATATGGGAAAACATAACTCAACTGATGAAAAAGATTCCCGAGTCACAGAGATTAACATTCACAGAAAAGCTACCTGTCATATATGCGGACTGTGAAAAGACAACACTGGCTAATGACCAAAAGTCAGGAACAGGTAGTTTAGAGAACCACAGCAGTAGTGTGGAGGGAGAGGGTATTGTGGTACAAAACAACAGCAATATTGCAGAGCCAGGTAATATAAACAATGAGAGCAACAGTGGTAAAGAGTGCATAAACGAAGGAGTTGGGATGAAAGACGGAGATGGCTCCAAAAAAGATGCGGCCATGACAGGCACAGGTAGAAATATCCTGAAAAAAATAAAAACAAAATATTTGCAAATTCTATGCACAAGGAATTTGAAAATATGGAAAATTCGGTACAAAATGCACTTTTCTGCATCCTCGAAAATGCAGAAACTTGTTGGCGAGGGGTATATGCCATTTTAGAACGGAGTGCAGATACTTCCACCCTAAACTATGTAAATTTTCAATTAGGGACAAAAATGTTACAATCTTCAGTGCCCAGAATTCCACGTGAGAGGTACATAACGTTATAAACGGGAAGATCAATATGAAATTACGGTGTACTGGAAATTTTTTAGAGGAAGGCAGAAACATATAAGAGAAAGAAACAGGAGACAGAACCACTGCAATATTACAGAGGGAAAGGGAGATACCCACAAGACGGGAATACAATTCATCAACAAGTACACAGGTACTACACACAACAACAACCGCACTACTACCAAAACTGGATGAACCACTACCAAAACAACACTCCCTGGACATGGGTGGAGAGGGGAGAGAACTACAAAAGCCCATCAGAAGTGACACCCAATATGGGAAATCATTCATATTTGCAGACATACAAGGCCTAAAATCAAATTCAAGAAATTTTGTTAAGTTCATAAATAGCCTTCTAATAGAATCGAACTCAATATTTGGTGCATTTACAGAAACCCACACAAAAGACCACATGGATAGTGAAATCTGGATCCCAAATTATAATCTATTTAGATGTGACAGAGTAATTAGGTCAAGTGGAGGAGTAGGTCTGTATATTAAAGAGGAACTGGCATGCACAGAGCTCCTGAACTCGACCAATGAGGTGATAGAGGTGCTTGGAATCAAGGTAGAAAATATAAATCTAATTATTATTTTAATATACAAACTGCCAGATGCAACAGTTGAGAAATTCACTGAGCAGATCCACAAAATAGAGAATATCCTTGATAACCTAACAAACCCAGTACCAGATATTATCTTCTTGGAGACTTCAATCTACCCAGTTAAAATGGAGAATAGTAAACAATAACATTATAGCAGGAAATCAACCTGTAAATAACCAACCTCTGGTCAGAGAGCTGCTGAGTTTCTGTGACAAATTCTCGCTCAGTCAGCAGATTACAGAACCAACTAGGAACAAAAGCACACTGGACCTGATATTCACGAACAGTGATGAGATAATCAGAGACATTACGGTCTCAGACACTACGTACTCGAACCACAAGCTCATTCAAGTGCAAACTAACATTAATAACTGTAGTAAGCCCAAGAGAAACAACAAGCGAGAAGGGTTATTCACTAAATTCAGTTTTAATAATAAAAGAATAGACTGGGAGAAAATAAACAGGAACTTACAAACATTCAATGGGAAAATGTTCGAAGTAATAAAAATCCTACTCAAGAAATGGAAAAATCTGACTTCTGAAGCATATCAAGTCTGTATGAAACATGTTCCTTTGAGGAAAGCCAGAAAGAGAACACAGACGACACTACAAAAGAAGGGAAAAAATTAACGGAAAATGCTTAACCAGACACGACCTTCCATAGATAGATGATATAATTTAAACAGGGAGATTGAAGAAATCGAACAGAGACTGAAACATTCATATCAGATTGAAGAAAGGCATCTAGAACAGAAAGCAATTCAAGAAATAAAGAAAAACTTAAAATATTTTTTACGTATGCGAATCAAAAGCAAAAACCACTGCTTGTATTGACTATTCATCCTTAGAGAAGGGTCATACACTGGGATGGACAAATAAATTAGTGAATCCTAAAAAAGCTGTATGAGGACATGTTTAGCACTCTGAGACATGTGGTGTCTGTGTATAGCTGAGATAGTCTTGGTAGTAAGGTTGATGTAAAGTCATTCCTGGTTACTGACTTTAATACTAATAAACGATTACATGATAGAGTAGCTCCCAAGCTTGGCAGGCGTCCTGTGTGCTGTTTACCTCTAGTGGCGTCCAGCCGCCGCACATAGAAAACGGATGGTACCATTTTCTGTGAACATGACATCCCTCCTTTTCTTTAAAAAGAATGAATACAGGATGTCTACCATGCTTGTAGCACAAAGCAAAGTTATTGACACAAAGTAAGTTATTAACATATCAAGAGATATTGCATACATTTAACATTAATTAAACACACAAAGAATTTAAACAATCTTTACCACAAAGGATTTCAATGTTAAAAATACATATGCAATGTTAAACAAACATGAAAGAAACTGTAATACAAAGTTACAAAAAAATATTAAATTTATTCACATAAACAAAGTTAGATAGTAATACTTTGCATTACATAGGAACACAATTAATCATCATATCGTGTAGGGCGTTTAACATGACGTTTTGGACGAGAGTCCTTAAATACAAAAAACCCTCGATGAATTGTTTATCGAGTTATAACTCATTTTTTTTTTCTTTTGCACGACTTTGCACTTCATCATTTTCTACACTAGTTGGAATCACTTTGAAATAAGCCATATTACGTGTTATACTATGATCTCTATTACTCGCTGTTACCATAGTTCCTTTTACACTAATCACTTTATATGGTTTTGTATCATACGGCATATCTACTTTCCCTCTTTTTTCTTTTTAACGAGAACAGTATCTCCAACCTTTATGAATTGTTCCTTTGCACGTTGATCATGAGCAATTTTCATTTTGCCCTTGGCTAGTGCATCCTTCTGAGCGAGACGTTTATCCGTTACCTTGGCTGGCATGACAGGTAGTGCGATTCTCATAGGACGTCCAAATAAAAGTTCGCCAGGCGACTTGCCCAGTGTTCCATGCGGTGTTGCACGGTAGTTCCTGAGAAAAGCATACATAGCTTGTTTCCAGGATCGTCCTTCGGCATGAGCACAGCGTACAGCTTTCATGAGAGGTTGCATGAATCTCTCTACTTCTCCATTTGCTTGAGGATGTAGTGGCATCACACGGCGGTGTTTGAATCCAATATGCTCAGCAAAGTTGACAAAGTCTTGTCCATTAAATGGCGGTCCATTGTCCGTCTTGACAACTTCAGGAATGCCAAAGTTTGAAAAGATCTTGTCGAGTTTCGGGATGACAGCCTTTGCAGATGTGGAAGTGATGATTTCTACTTCTGGATAACGTGAGTGATCATCAATGACTACCATCAAGTACTCTCCAGTTGGTAGCGGTCCACAGAAGTCCATCGATACTTCCATCCATGGTGCAGCAGGTAGTGGTGAAGGTTGTAGAGGTGTTGGTCTTGAAGTATCCACTGCAGCTTGGCAAGGGACACAGGCATCATGCATGTCCTTAGCTTGACGATCAATGCCAGGAAACCACACCTTTTCTCGTAGCAGCTGTTTGGTCCTTACAAGACCTTGGTGTCCTTGATGTGCAAGCTTCAGAGCACGTTGCTGGAGAACAGCTGGAATGACGATACGAGTACCTCGCAGCACGGTGTCGCGTTGTTGCGTAACACTTAATTCTGTCTGGATGCGTTCAAGTGCTTTGAATGCATCTTGGTCAACTCCTGAGGGTGGGATGCGTGGAAACTTTTTCTTAGTCAATGCATCCACTGTTGCTTGCAGAGTTGGGTCCTCTAGGGTTGCAGTACGGATTTCATCAAGAGTGAGAGCCTTAGGGACTGCATCACAGGTTACAGAGTGTACATATTCCTCGGCAACTTGCTGATGCTTGGTGATGGTGAAACTGTTGGCAGGATGTCGACTGATGTAATCAGCGGGATTGCCTGCACCTGGCTTGTATTTCACCGTAAAGTTGTATGGTTGCAGACGAAGAGCCATCTCTCAATGCGAGCTGGTGGTTTGGACTTTGGATTATTGAAGATGGTCTCCAACGGTTTGTGGTCAGTGACTATCGTGGTAAAGGGTGCACCAAGCAGATACACATTGAAGTGTTCACAGCCCCATACAAGAGCAAGAGCTTCCTTCTCTGTCTGACTGTATCGTTGCTCAACATCTGTGAGAGAACGGCTGGCATAGGCAATTACTACTCTTGAATCTGGTTGACCAGGTTTGTGTTGGGCTAACACAGCACCTAAACCAACAGGACTAGCATCCACCGTTAACTCAGTGTCCATTGATGGATCAAAGTATGCAGCAGTCGCATTTTCTACTAGTGCATCTTTCACAGCATCAAATGCATTTTGCTCGACATCGCTCCCAGTACCATGATATCGATGCATTTTTCTTCCCTTCAGGAGCTCACGTAGAGGCTTCGTAATGGTAAGCAAAAGTATCTGGAATGAAGTCGAGAACAGTAGTTTGCCATTCCCAGAAAACTATGTACTTCAGTGATGTTGAAGGAGGTGCAGCATTCTTGATAATCTGCAACTTTCTTAGGATACTGGAGAAGACCTTTGTCACTAAGTAATGTCCAAAGGATTCATTTTAGTGTTGATTGAACTCACAACTTTGCTCGGCTTAGCTCAAATTTTTTCTCATAAGCAGTTGCAATGTTGCACGAAGAGCTTTGTCTGTAGATGGCCAGCATTGGGTACGGCCATAAACCACATATGTCATCAGACATGTTGTCAGCATTAGGTATATCTTGCAATACCTGGCTGATGCATGTGCTTGGAAATACTCCACAGCAGCACTGTTATACAAGAACGGGCATCAGGATGCCGCTCTGGACCTATAGACAGACCTCAGATGTTGTCCGTAACGTTGTGATGAATCGATCTCTGCATCCATCTAAGTCTCCCAAGCATCATGATACGCCCTTGTTTAAATCTAACTTGCTGAATACAGTTGCCACCATCAAAGCGGTATTTCAATGCATCTTACAGTGGGTGTAGGATGGCGTTTCACGCATTATTGCCTGTTGGGAACACGCATGTCTACCCAAATATGACGTATTCATTGGGATTTTCTTCGGCTTTGGTGGGCAGATGACAATTGGGCTTACTCGCCATGGTGTTGGGCCCATGGGTTACCGGTTCAATTGGATATCTAGTTCTATCAGCCTCATCCATGTTCGGCAGTTCGCTGCTTCTTGCGAGCTATGGATGGTTGATCGGCGATTGGTTTGGGCAACTGGCAATTACATCTGGTTGATATGCAATGTAACCTTGCTATCAGTATAACAACCTATGGATTTAAAGCCCGAATCAGAAAATTCAGACAACAATAGCACCTCAACTAGATTGTTTGCAGATTCCACTGCTACCGCATTAGTAAAGCTGAAGTAGCCCCAATTTGGTTGAAGTCTTGTAACTATGAGTAAAGAGTAATCCTTTGCCATTCCTAACAACATGGGAAATGTAGTAATGAAGCATTGCATTCTTTGGACTTGAATCTCTGCAGTGAAAGTTCCATATCACTGGTAAGGCCTACCTTTGAAGCATAGGCATGGCTTTACCATTGTTTTTTCAAGCTTTGGTAAACTGTTTTTTTAAATTTCTCATAGTGGCACGTCAGCAATTGGTGTCAATCGGTTTGATCCCATGTCAAGAGAAGTTTGAAAACAAATGCCAGCAATGTATACTATAGTCTCTGGTTTTTGGAAGATCATTCCATTTTGTTATTGACTTGTACTCCATAAATATAATCCACATTCACTGTCAATCTGTAGACTGGTTGTAATGATTGAATTTGTCTTGTATATTATTAATATTCTAGATTTGAGGTGCAAATATTGTGTTTGCCACCTCGACTCCTATGACTTGTCCCGTACATTGGCTTTTATTTATTGATTGGTGGTTTCTTAGTGCGGAACACACATAGCACCAAAATGACCTAGTTTTCTCACAATCATAGCACTTCTTACCTTGTGGCAGGACAAACACTATCTTGGGTGTGGGTATCTCCTATCACAGATTGTAACATTTATTTAGACACCTCTCTGATGTGAGTCGCTTGTGACTGCTTGAGTCTTGTTCCATGACTCCCAGTTGTGATGTAGTTCTCGGCTCAATTTAATGTA
>WNGS01080402.1:2292-19918 GCA_020271785.1 Procambarus virginalis | reverse complement strand
GACCAGCATCAGGATGCAGTATCAGTACCCCGAATCCACCAAAATGACCGAACATCAGTGACCAAGCATTAGTGTCCCAGCATCACTGTCCCACCATGAGTGATCCAGCATCATTGTCCCAGCATTAGTGTCCCAGCATCAGTGTAGCGTCATCAGTGATCCAACATACGTGTCCCAGCATCAGGGAACCCAGCCATTCAGGTCTAAGCATCACAGTTGTAGCAGCATCATTGTTTCCAGCATCAGTGACCCCCCAGGCATCATTGACCCAAGCATCAGTGACACAGCATCAGTGACACAGCATCAGTGACCCAGCATCAGAGATCAGAGTCCCAGCATCAGTGACCCAACATCAGTGACCAGCATCATTGACCCAGCATCAGTGACCCAGCATCATTGACCCAGCATTAGCTGTCCCAGCATCAGTGTTGCGGCATCAGTGATCCAGCATACGTGTCCCAGCATCAGGGACAGCATCAGTGTCTAAGCATCAGCGTAGCAGCATCAGTGTTCCAGCATCAGTGACCCAGCATCATTGACCCAGCATCAGTGACACAGCATCAGTGACCCAGCATCAGTGTCACAGCATCTGTGACCCAGCATCAGTGTCCCTATCATCAGTGTCCCAGCATCAATGTCCAAGCATCTTTCCCAACATCAGTGTCCCAGCATCAGTGACCCAGCATCAGTGTCCCATCATCAATGACCCAGCATCAGTGACCCAGCATCAGTGTCCGAGCATCAGTGACCAGCATCAGTGTCCCAGCATCAGTGACCCAGCATCAGTGTCCCAGCATCAGAGACCCAGCACCAGTGTCCCAGCATCAGTGATCCAGCATCTGTGTCCCAGCATCAGTGTCCCCAGCATCAGTGACGCAACATCAGTATCCCAGCATCAGTGTCCCTGCATCAGTGACCCAGCATCAGTGTCCCAGCACCAGTGTCCCATCATCAGTGTCCCATCATCAGTGTCCCAGCATCAGTGACCCAACATCAGTGTCCCAGCATCAGTGTCCCAGAATCAGTGACCCAGCATCAGTGTCCCAGCACCAGTGTCCCATCATCAGTGACCAGCATCAGTGACCCAGCATCAGTGACGCAGCATCAGTGTCCCATCATCAGTGTCCAGCGTCAGTGACCAAGCATCAGTGTCCCAGCATCTGTGGCCACAGCATCAGTAACCATCATAAGTGATCCCAGTATCAGTGTCCCAGCATCAGTGACCCAGCATCAGTGACCCAGCATCATTGACCCAGCATCAGTGTCCCAGCATCAGTGACCCAGCATCAGTGTCACAGCATCTGTGACCCAGCATCAGTGTCCCCATCATCAGTGTCCCAGCATCAGTGCCCCAGCATCAGTGTCCCTGCATCAGTGACCCAGCATCAGTGTCCCAACATCAGTGTCCCATCATCAGTGACCCAGCATCAGTCCCAGCATCAGTGACCCAGTATCAGTGTCCCGTCATCAGTGACCCAACATCAGTGTCCAATCATCAGTGACCCAGCATCAGTGTCCCAGTATCATTGACCCAGCATCAGTGACCCAGCATCAGTGACCAGCATCAGTGTCCCATCATCAGTGACCCAGCATCAGTTAACCATCATCAGTTTCGTATCATCAGTGTCCCATCATCAGTAACCCAGCATCAGTGTCCAAGCATCAGTGACCCAGCATCAGTGTCCAAGCATCTGTGTAGCAGCATCAGTGACCCAGCATCAGAATCCCAACATGAGTGTCCCAGCATCAGTGTCCCAGCATCAGTGACCCAGCATCAGTGACCCAGCATCATTGACCTAGCATCAGTGTCGCAGCATAAGTGACCCAGCATCAGTGTCACAGCATCTGTGACCCAGCATCAGCGTCCCCATCATCAGTGTCCCAGCATCAGTGTCCCTGCATCAGTGACCCAACTTCAGTGTCCCAACATCAGTGTCCCAGCATCAGTGACCCAGGATCAGTGTCCCATCATCAGTGTCCCAGCATCAATGACCCAGGATCAGTGTCCCATCATCAGTGAACCAGAATCAGTTTCGTATCATCAGTGTCCCATCATCATCACTGATGTATTTACCAAAGAGGAACTTAAAAATTTGCCTTCAGCCGAACATGTCTCTGTGAGTGGAGAAGAGGACAGGTTGACTAGTTTAGTACAAGAACATGAGAACAAGGTAACTGCAGAAGGCCTATTGGCCCATACGAGGCAGCTCCTATCTATAACCACCCAATCCCATTCATAAACATGTCCAACCCATGCTTGAAACAATCGAGGGACCCAACCTCCTCTACGTTAAGCGGTAATTGGTTCCACAAATCAACAACCCTGTTACTGAACCAGTATTTACCCAAGTCTTTCCTAAATCTTAACTTAGGCTACATCTAAACTAGCAGTTACCAAGGAGGATGTAATTAAACAAATAGTAAAATTAAAAGCAAACAAATCCACATGGCCGGATGAAGTGTTTGCCAGGGTGCTTAAAGAATGCACAGAGGAGCTTTCCGAGCCACTGTCTACCACATTTAATAAATCACTAGAGTTAGGCAGAGTGCCAAAGTCATTAAGGTAGCTAATGTGGTACCAATTTTTAAGAAAGGAGATAGATCACTTGCATCAAACTATCGACCATTTAGCCTAACGTCTATTGTGGGAAAGTTACTTGAATTGATAACTGCATATAGAATTCGTCTTCATCTTGAAAAACGTAAAGTAATAAATAAGTCGCAACATGGTTTTACAAATGGCCGTTCAAATGTAACAAATTTTAAATCTTTTTATTCCAGCATAGTTGAGGCAGTTGATAGTGGTAAAGATTGTGACCTTGTCTACCTTTACTTTAGCAGAGCTTTTGATACAGTGCCACATGAAAGACTGATTAAAAAAATAGAGGTTCATGGTATTGGGGGTGCATTATTAAGTTAGATTAGGGCATGGCTATTCCAAAGAAAACAGAGTTAGTATAAATGGGGTTAAGTCAGAGTGAGATAATGTTGATAATGGAGTGCCTCAAGGCTCTGTCCTGGGACCTCTGTTGTTTATAAATATACAAATGATTTAGATTCAAGTTTGAGTAGCAACATTTGCAAATTTGCAGTTGATACAGAAATCGGTAGGGAAATAAACACGGAAGACGACTCACTATTATTACAAGTTGATCTAAATTGGGTTTTGAAATAGTCAAAAGATTGGCAGATGCAGTTAACTGCTGATAAATGTAAAGTTTTGAAGCTAGGTAATGATGATAGAGTTAGAGGATACGAGCTGGATGGTGTTGAGATTGCGAAGTCGGATTGCGAAAGGGATCTTTGAGTTATGATTAGTAAGAATTTAAAACCGAAGAATCAATGCATAAATGTTCGTAATAAGATAAATAGGACACTGGTATTTATTAATCGAAGCTTTAGTAACAAGACACCTGGTGTGGTTCTTCAGCTATATCTTGCTCTGGTTAAGCCCCATTTAGATTATGCAGTTCAATTTTGGTCGCCGTACTATACAATCGATATGAATTCATTTGAACGTGTCCAGCGTAGAATGACAAAGTTAATTCCCCAAATTAGAAATCTTTCATATGAAGAAAGATTAACAGAGCTTAAACTGCATTCACTGAAAGGCGAAGAGTTAGGGGTGACGTGATAAAGGGTTACAAGTGGATGAATGGACATAACAAAGGGGATATTAATGGAGTATTAATTAAAAGTATCAACACAAGACAGAACGCGAAACAATCGGTATAAATTGGATAAGTTTTGATTTAAGAAAGACTTGGGGCAATACTTGATCGGTAACAGGGTTGTTGATTTGTGGAACCAATTACCACGAAACGCAGTGGAGGTGGGTCCCTCAATTGTTTCAAGTTTGGGTTGGACATGTATATGAGTGAGATTGGGTGGTAATATATAGGAGCTGCCTCGTACGGTTATATATAGGAGCTGCCTCGAAGAGGCCTTCTGCAGTTGCCTTTGTTCTTATGTTAACAGGTAATGAAACTGAGAATAGGGTAAGACTTGTAGGGCTAACTACAAACGACAAATAAGTGTGCGAGGAACTGAATAACAAAATCCAGTTCTTCACATTAGTGTAAGGAGAAGTTTCAGAGACAAGAGAGGGAATAGTTAACCAGGTAAAGGAACATATGAATAGAAGTAACTGCAGAGGGCCTGTTGGCCCATACGAGGCAACTCCCTTTTACAACCACCAAATCCCACTCATATCCATGTCCAACCAACGCTTGAAACAATCGAAGGACCCATCCTCCACCACGTTACGCAGAAATTGGTTCCACAAATCAACAGTATTTGCCGAACCAGTATTTACCGAGGTCTTTCCAAAATCTAAACTTATCCAAATTATACCCATTGTTTTTGGGAATGGTAAGTAATTACCATTTATAATATTTTAAACAACAGAGCTCCCAGGACAGAGCCTTGAGGCACTCCACTTACAACATTTTCCAAGTCTGACTTAACCCCATTTATACTAAATGCCAGTAGGCTTGTCCCAGAACTAAGAGGCATGAGTTACGAGGAAAAGATGCGTGAGATGCACCTCACAACACTGGAAGACAGAGGAGTAAGGGGAGAGATAATCACTACCTGCATAATTCTCAGAGGAATTTTGACAGGTTACTTAAAGATTAACTGTCTAACACGGTTGGTACCCGAACAACAGTACACAGGTGTAAACCGCGTACTCAAATGAGCCACAGGGACGTTAGATTTTTTCAGTGTGAGAGTAGTTAACAGATGAAATGCATTAGGCAGTGATGTGATGGAGGCAGACTCCATACACAGTTTCAAATGTTGATATGACATATCAGGAAGCTGTTCACCAGTTGAGAGGCGGGACCAAAGAGCCACAGCTAAACCACCGCAAGCACAACTAGGTGCGTACAAACAAGGAGCAACGTTTTCAAGCTTGAAAAGCCACAATATTCTCTTCATTGGACTGAGAACAGGAAATGTTTTTTTTTCACCCACAGGGATATCAACCAATGAAAAACCTCGGAAGCCATAAATGCAAGGACTGTTAAATTTAAAAAATCTAACTGGAAAAGATTGTCAAGGCAAATCGGGGGACCTCTGACAAGCTTCTACTTTCCTGTCATCGTCAAGACCATCATGTAAATCAGGGAATGATATGCTCCAATTCATCACGAAAACGAAATATGATAGCAAATAGCATTCATTTAAATTATTAACAGTAAACTTAAGTAACCTGTAAAAATTCCCCTGAGAAATTTGTAGGTAGTGAGTATCTCTCCCCTTATTCTTCTGTCTTCCAGTGTTGTGAGGTGCCTCTCACGTTTCCTTTCCTCGTAACTCATGCCTCTTAGTTCTGGGACAAGCCTACAGGCGTTTAGTATAAAAGTGGATAGGTCAGACTGGGAAAATATTGTAAGTGGAGTGCCTCAAGGCTCTGTCCTGGTTTCTCTGTTGTTTATAATATTATAAATGATTTGGGAATGGTAAGTAATTACTCATAATTTAAATATGAAGAAGACTCGCTGTCAATTCAAGTCGATTTAAATAGGGTTTTCAAATGGTCAAAAGATCATCGGATGCAGTTTAATGCTGATAAATGTAAAGTTATGAGGCTATGTAATGATCATAGAGTTACAAGTTACGAGCTAGATGGTGTTGAGATTGCGAAAAGGATCTTGGAGTTAGGATTAGTAAAAATTTAAAACAAAAGGATCAATGCATGAATGTTCGTAGTAAGGCAAATAGGACACTGGGATTTATTAATCGAAGCGTTAGTATCAAGAAACCTGGTGTTGTTCTTCAGCTATATCTAGCTCTTGTTAGGCCCCATTTAGATTATGCAGTTCAGTTTTAGTTGTCGGAAAACCCGACACCATTTAATAATATTACATACAATTGCAAATAATGTTGCTGCTATTGTATCCACAAGTTAACCCATGGAAAATGTAACTTGTAGTGGAATTTTCCATCTATAGAAAACGGGATATCATTGCCACATACTATTATAAATTCACCAACTATTGTTGGGAATTATTCTTAAGTACATTAGTCTTTGTACTTTTACCATCATAAACCATCTCATTTTAATTAACTTAATTATTAGTATCAAAATAGAGTAAATGTGACCCTTCTATCACTTACTGATATCTAGACAAAGTGCCAAGGCGTCAGTAGGAGGGAGTGGTCAGCCATTGGTCGACCTCTAGTTAGTACATTGGGGAGGGGTGGGGAGGGGAGAGACAGCAAGATGAAAGGTAAAATATGCTCGTGTTAACAATAATCTAATGCAAACGTATATATTTTTAAAGTTATTTTGTATATATTAATTCAGTGTGTACAGCATACTCCCCCATTGTAAGCTGATTTTCTCCAAGTATTATTTTATCCATTAGGTTTACATTCAAAGAAATCACATTAACATGATATATCAATGAGAAAATCAGCAGGAGTCATGATGGGGGTTCGGACCTGTGTGCTGGGTGCTCCCAGGTAAACGCTCTAGACCACTACACCACGACATGATCAAAGGCATTGCAACCTACGATTCAACTGAATCCTCTAGAGTTCCCGAGGCTTTCATTGAAGCTTAATCAGGGTTTCACGCCAATCTGTCCAACAGAGAACGTCGCATTTCGCTCGTATGCGTTACATAAGGCCAAAAATTGTAACCTGTCCCGTTTTCTGTTTTGGGTCCTCTGATAGGTTAGGAGAGGACACATTAAATTGACCGTTTTCTTGACGTTGGTAGACATTAGAAGGACGGGCTGTTCACACAATAATCTAGAGCGTTTGCTTGGGGGTGCCCAGTGCATGGGTTCGGGTCCTCTTCGTGGCTCCTACTGATTATCCCATTAGGTTAATTACGAGCCTGTCGTACCCTTGCTCTTATCGTGTCTTCTGGTTATTGTGCGGGACACGTTCAGTACTAGTGGTGGTTATTTGACCCCTCCCAATCTGCGTCTTAACTAGTCTGTCTATCACCTTTACTCTTTGCCTACCCAAGCTCAGTGGAGATGAATCTCGACTCCCTCCACCCCCACTTCAAAATAGAACCTTTGCCAACTCTGCTATTCTCAGGACTGGCGGTATGGACCGAATAAATAAATAAAAGAAATGAATTTAGTTAAAGTTATAAGGCACCTGAATGCAAAATATAATTTTAATTTTACTTTTAAGATCGATAAATTGAAAAGGCATAAGTTTTTATATATATATAAATCCCGTCAAAGTTTGGAAATTCCAGTAATCGGATGATTTTAAAAGTGACTTTCAAAAATAAAACAAGTCTCCTCACTACTGCTGGAAGAAACTCATGTTGAGCCGTTAACGACTACTCCAAATGCACTATGAGCTTGCCTTCAAGAGCACAATCGCTTCCTTGTTTTGAGGTTGAAAGAATCGTCTCTTACGCCTTGGTGGATGTAAGCTAAATGTAATTAATATTAGTATGTTCTTGCATGCATATGCATCTAGTTTTAAAGTTGTGTGTTGAACACGTAGCTTGTAAGAAAAGTAAATGTAATTATCAGGAGAAAATGCTAAGCTAATAATAGCTATATAGCACAATCTAAAGGGATGGGCCAGCTTCTATGTAAATCTTAGTTGTGTCATAAAGGGAATGAAATGATAGTTTCTCAAGTAGCCTAGTTATCCATGTTTTTTCTTTTGCAGTAGTCTGCGATTGTTATTTGAGACTGCGATTACAACGGGGAAATTTTGTGAATCCCAGGCGAGCTTGTTAGCATTTAGTTGAGATTATTGATTAGGTTAGGTTTAGCTTCTGTATTCATCATCAACAACATAGTCCTCCACTTAGAGGGGAGGACTATAATTCTGTTGCTTTTTGTTTGGATCTTAGGATGCAAATATATAACCTACTGTTTTGGACGGGGTCAATAGACCTTCAGCAATGTCTTATATTCTTATATTCTTTTGATTCTGTGTGATTTGAAGAGTTGTTTTGATAATAATAATAATTAATATTTGGTAGTACAATTTTGTTCGAGTGCAGAGTTGCGCGATTTCGAGATAAAATAAGCATGTAAGTAAACATTGGTATGGTAATCATGACTATATAAACGAATGGATGATTCACCCACCACCATTACCTTTTTTATGGAGAGACAAGCGATGAAGCATTATAATTACCCCTATATTACTTAGCGAAATTCATTATACTATCTAGTTAAATAGAATTTGTGGCCCAATCACATGTTATATTATTACAAGTTTGAACTTTATTATATATAATACACAAGTTCCATCCCCTGCATGTGCACAGGTGTTCTGGTAAATTGGTACAGGTGTTCAAATAAGGGCTAGTGTGTCAAGGTGAGCTCAGAGTGGGGTTAGAGACACAGACAGTCACACTTGCCCCGCTCCTGTGCCAGGTAAGTTATAGGCTCACCATAGCCCGTGCTACTTGGAATTTGTTCCGAGTAGCTGAATCTATAACAACAACAGAGTCACAGACACATAGTTTCGCAGGTTATCCAAATTGTGTAGCCCGTCCTCAAGATCAGATTTATTAGTTTATATCTATCTATCTATATACCCATAAGTGAATCTGTTGACATGAATAAGATAATCGCTTATCCTGTACCCAGATTGGGCAAAACGCACTTTATTAATTTGCATTCACTGGAAAGGCGAAGAGTTAGGGGTGACATGATAGAGGTTTACAAGTGGATGAATGGACATAACAAAGGGGATATTAATAGGGTATTGAAAGTATCAATAACATAAGAACATAAGAACAAAGGCAGCTGCAGAAGGCCTATTGGCCCATACGAGGCAGCTCCTATTTATAACCACCCAATCCCACTCATATACATGTCCAACCCATGCTTGAAACAATCGAGGGACCCCACCTCCACAATGTTACGCGGCAATTGGTTCCACAAATCAACAACCCTGTTACTGAACCAGTATTTACCCAAGTCTTTCCTAAATCTAAACTTATCCAATTTATACCCATTGTTTCGCGTTCTGTCCTGTGTTGATACTTTCAATACCCTATTAATATCCCCTTTGTTATGTCCATTCATCCACTTGTAAACCTCTATCATGTCACCCCTAACTCTTCGCCTTTCCAGTGAATGCAAATTAAGCTTTGTTAATCTTTCTTCATATGAAAGATTTCTAATTTGGGGAATTAACTTAGTCATCCTACGCTGGACACGTTCAAGTGAATTTATATCCATTCTATAATATGGCGACCAAAACTGAACTGCATAATCTAAATGGGGCCTAACCAGAGCAAGATATAGCTTGAGAACCACACCAGGTGTCTTGTTACTTACGCTGCGATTAATAAATCCGAGTGTCCTATTTGCCTTATTACGAACATTTATGCATTGATCCTTTTGTTTTAAATTCTTACTAATTATAACTCCCAGATCCCTTTCGCAATCCGACTTCGCAATCTCAACACCATCTAGCTCGTATCTTGTAACTCTATCATCATTACCTAGCCTCAGAACTTTACATTTATCAGCATTAAACTGCATCTGCCAGTCCTTTGACCATTTCAAAACCCTATCTAGATCAACTTGAAGTGATAGTGAGTCCTCCTCCGAATTAATTTCCCTACCGATTTTCGTATCATCGGCAAATTTGCAAATGTTGCTACTCAAACCTGAATCTAAATCATTTATATATATTATAAACAACAGAGGTCCCAAGACAGAGCCTTGAGGCACTCCACTTACAACATTTTCCCACTCTGACTTGACTCCATTTATACTAACTCTCTGTTTCCTTTGGTATAGCCATGCCCTAATCCAGCTTAATATAGCACCCCCAATACCATGAGCCTCTATCTTTTTAATCAGTCTTTCATGTGGCACTGTATCGAAAGCTTTGCTAAAGTCAAGGTACACAACATCACAATCCTTACCACTATCAACTGCCTCAACTATGCTAGAATAAAAAGATAACAAATTTGTTAAACATGAACGGCCATTTATAAAACCATGTTGCGACTCAATTATTAATTTATGTTTTTCAAGATGAAGACGAATTTTATTTGCTATTATAGATTCGAGTAACTTTCCCACAATAGACGTTAGGCTAATTGGTCGATAGTTAGACGCAAGTGATCTATCTCCTTTCTTAAAAACTGGTATCACATTAGCAACTTTCCAAAACTCTGGCACTGTGCCTGACTCTATTGATTTATTAAATATGATTGACAGTGGGTCACAAAGCTCCTCTTTGCATTCTTTCAGCACTCTGGCAAACACTTCATCCGGCCCTGGGGATTTGTTTGGTTTGAGTTTTACTATTTGTTTAAGAACATCCTCCCTGGTAACTGCTAAACTCGTCAACCTGTCCTCGTCCCCACCCACATAGACTTGTTGGGCTGAAGGCATATTGTTAAGTTCCTCTTTAGTAAATACAGATACAAAATATTTATTAAAAATACTACTCATCTCTTCATCACTATCTGTTATTTGACCTGTCTCAGTTTTTAATGGACCTATCCTTTCCCTAGTCTTAGTTCGATATAACTGAAAAAACCCTTTAGGATTTGTCTTTGCTTGCCCTGCTATACGAACTTCATAGTTTCTTTTTGCTTTCCTTATCTCTTTTTTAACATTTCTAACTAGTTGTACGAATTCCTGTTCTAAAGTGACCTCCCCATTTTTAATCCTCTTGTACCAAGCTCTCTTTTTACCTATAAGATTCTTCAAATTCTTTGTTATCCACTTTGGGTCATTAGTAATCGATCTATTCAATTTGTGTGGTATACTACGTTCCTGTGCTTTGTTTAGAATATTCTTAAATACGTTATAAATTGAATCTACATCGAAATCCCCATTTACATCACCTATCGCTGGGTTCATGTCTCGCTCCAAGACCGGCCCACACCCCATACCCAAGACTTTCCAATCAATTTGACCCAAAAAATTTCTTAGGCTATTAAAATCAGCTTTTCGAAAATCTGGCACTTTAACAGAATTTTCTCCTACAGGTCTATTCCATTCTATGCCAAATCTGATTTCTTTGTGATCACTGTTCCCTAGCTCACTCCCTATTTCGATGTCATTAATTTGTGTTTCCCTGTTAGTTAACACTAAATCTAAAATATTATTTTCCCGTGTTGGTTCCTTAATGTGTTGCGTAAGAAAGCAATCGTCAATTAATTCTAGAAAATCTTCTGCTTCACTATTCCCTGTTTTGTTCAACCAGTTTATTCCACTCAAATTAAAGTCACCCATGACATAAATACTGTTAGATCTAGATGCCCTAGATATTTCATCCCATAGATGCTTTGCTTCCATTCTGTCTAAATTTGGTGGCCTATATATAACTCCAATTATAATATTATTTGCTTTTTCGTTTAATTCTATCCAAATAGTTTCTGTGTGTGGCTCAGTTTTGATTCCCTCTTTGAGACTACATTTCAAATTGTCCCTAACGTATATGGCTACTCCACCACCTCGTCTAATATATCTATCTGTGTGAAATAGTTTAAATCCATTTATTTGATATTCGGCTAATAGTTCTCTATTATCAACATTCATCCACGTTTCGGTAAGTGCAATAATATCTATTTTTTCTGTGCAGACAAGAGCATTTAATTCGTTAATTTTATTTCTTAGACTTCTACTGTTTGTGTAATATACCCTAAGTGAATTGTTATTTTGAGGCCCTTCTCTTTCCCTGATCATTTTGCCAATTCCTTTCTCCCGCAAACACATACTTTTATTACATCCTTCCTCCAAATCAATTCCCATACCTCTATCTACTAACAGTTTAAACCCAAACAAACACCTCTAACCACTTCTTCCAACGAATTTGCAACAGCAACAACCCCAGCTCTCGATAGATGCACCCCATCCCGAGCATACATTTCATTTCTTCCATAGAAGTGTTCCCAGTTGTCTATATAAGATATTGCATTAGATTTGCAATATCTTTCCAGCCTGCAATTGACACCAAGTGCCCTCGACATCCATTCATTTCCCACTCCCTTTCTTGGAAGAATGCCACATATGATCGGGATTCCTCCCTTGCTCCTAACTAATTCTATTGCTGTCTTGAATTTCAGTATTAGTTCCTCACTTCTAACTCTCCCAACATCATTACCCCCTACACTAATACAAATAATGGGTTTGCTCCCATTTCCCGTCATAATATCTTTCATGTTTCCAACAATATCACCAATACCAGCTCCAGGATAGCAAACCCTTAATCTGTTTCCTTTATCTCTGGCACAAAACGTTCTGTCCAAATACCTCACCTGGGAATCTCCCACAACCAAAATTCGCTTCGATCCTCCCTTTTCTCTTGGGGCACTTTGAGGGACCCGCGCTTCAATGTTCCTCGCCGCTATGCCCTTACCTCCACGCTGAACCATAGGTTCACCACAGCACTCGTCCTCCAACACATCAAATGCGTTTGTAATCTTTATGGTATTAGGTGTCTTTTTTGCCAAGGTCTTCTTAAGACCCCTGTCTTTTACAATATGCCAAGACGGGGTCTCCCTAATGCCGGTCTCCTCCTTTGCTTCATCCTGTCGTTGCTTAAGCTGCCTTACCTCCTCCCGCAACGAATCCAGCTCTGTCCTCAGAGCTCCAACCAGACTCACCAACTCCCTCACCAAACCCTCCATTATTGCTGAATAATATTGCTTCACTCGGAGCTCCAGCTAACACAACCTCTCAACAGCAGACTGACAGTTTTAGTCTTGCCATATTATAGAATGGATATAAATTCACTTGAACGTGTCCAGCGTAGGATGACTAAGTTAATTCCCCAAATTAGAAATCTTTCATATGAAGAAAGATTAACAAAGCTTAAGTTGCATTCACTGGAAAGGCGAAGAGTTAGGGGTGACATGATAGAGGTTTACAAGTGGATGAATGGACATAACAAAGGGATATTAATAGGGTATTAAAAGTATCAACACAGGACAGAACGCGAAACAATGGGTATAAATTGGATAAGTTTAGATTTAGGAAAGACTTGGGTAAATACTGGTTCAGTAACAGGGTTGTTGATTTGTGGAACAAATTGCCGCGGTACATTGTTGAGGTGGGGTCCCTCGATTGTTTCAAGCATGGGTTGGACATGTATATGAGTGGGATTGGGTGGTTATAAATAGGAGCGGCCTCGTATGGGCCAATAGGCCTTCTGCAGTTGCCTTTGTTCTTATGTTCTTATGATACTTTTCAAAACGCTGGTGCTCTCTAGAGTGGAGTACTGCTGCACAATGACAGCCCCTTTCAAAGCTGAAGAAATTGCTGACCTGGAGAGCGTGCAGAGATCCTCTACTGCTAGAATCCACTCGGTAAAACATCTAAACTATTGGGACCGACTAAAGAGCCTAAATCTGTACTCCCTTGAGCGCAGGCGGGAGAGATACATAATAATTTACACATGGAAAATATTAGAGTGGCTGGTCCCAACCTGCACACAGAAATAACATCACATGCGACCAGAAGACATGGCAGGATGTGCAGAATACCCCCGTTGAAAAACAGAGTTGCAACTGGTACTCTGAGAGAGAACTTCATCAACATCAGAGGCCCGAGACTGTTCAACACGCTCCCGCTACACATAAGGGTCATAACTGGCAAACCCTCACAGTGTTCAAGAGAGAACTGGATAAGCACCTCCAAAGGATACCTGATCAACCAGGCTGTGACTCGTACGTCAGGCTGCGAGCAGCCGCGTCCAACAGCCTGGTTGATCAGTCCAGCAACCAGGAGGTCTGGTTGATGACCGGGCCGCGGGGACGCTAAGCCCCTGAAGCACCTCAAGGTATACTCAAGGTATTGGCTGTTGTCTTCTGTTGTAAAGTAAGGGAAAAAACGCAAAACGAATAGTATGAACAATGAAACTTCAATAACCTTGAAAAATTATGAACAAAGAGAATCCCTTGGCTATGTACAGTGCAAACAAACAAGTCAAAAAATTATAACAAAATTAAGAACAGCGGTGACGATACTCTACAAATAAATAAAGACAAGAAATGAATTAAGAGGTGCTGAGAATAAAGCGCTGGCTGAGAACATCCACTAATAAACAGAGCGTATATCAGTTGGTTGTTTTCAGCTTGAGAGCACAGAATATTCTCAATTCAATGACTGGTTCAGGCCCAGACATCGGCTAGGTAGATGGCGCTGAGGTGCAGAGGTGCAGTCGGCGATTCACCAATCAGAAGCGGGCGGGTTGGAAGTGGTAGTTTGGTGATCGGCGACGATGGAGGAGGAGGAGGAGAGCGTGTGCCTTCTGATACGTATGCGATTGGCAGAAGCGCAGTTACGCAGTTACGCAGTACATCTACAATATCTATGTAGTACATAGATGTTGTAGATGTACTGAAGTAGCTTGATGGTAGGAAAGAGCAGGCCAAATCTCTCTTGAAGGAGATTATCGTAACAAACACTAACAGTAGAAGTGCCGCATACAGAAACTATTTGGATAGAATTAAACGAAAAAGCAAATAATATTATAATAGGAGTTATATATAGGCCACCAAATTTAGACAGAATGGAAGCAAAGCATCTATGGGATGAAATATCTAGAGAATCTAGATCTAACAGTATTTATCTCGTGGGTGACTTTAATTTTAGTGGAATAAATGGTTGAACAAAACAGGAAATAATGAAGCAGAAGATTTTCTAGAATGACGATTGCTTTCTTACGCAACACATTAAGGAACAAACGTGGGAAAATAATATTTTAGATTTAGTGTTAACTAACAGGGAAACACAAATTAAGGACCAAAATAGGGAGTGCTAGTGAACAGTGATCATAAAGAAATCAGATTTAGCATTAAATGGAATAGATCTGTAGGAGAAATTCTGTTAAAGTAGCTGATTTCAATAGCCTAAGAAACTTTTTGGGTCAAATAGATTGGAAAGTTTTGGGTATGGGGGGTGGGCCGGTCTTGGAGCTGGACGTGAACCCAATGATAGGTGACGTAAAAGGGATTTCGATGTGGATTCAAAATATAACCTATTTAAAAATATTCTAAGCAAAGCCAGGAATGTAGTATACCATTTAAATTGAATAGATCGAATACTAATGATCCAAAGTGGATAACAAAGGATATGAAGAACCTTATAGGTAAAAAGAGAGCATGGTACAAAAGGATTAAAAAGGGAAATCAGTTTATAACAGGAATTGTACAACTGGTTAGAAATACTAAAAAAAGAGATAAGGAAGCAAAAAGAATCTATGAAGTTCTCATAGCAGAGCAAGCAAAGACAATCCTAAATGGTTTTTCCAGTTATACCGGACAAAGATTAGGGAAAGCATAGGTCCGTTAAAAACTGAGACAAATCAAATAACAGATAGCGATGAAGAGATGAGTAGTATTTTAATAAATATTTTATATCTGTATTTACTAAAGAGGAACTAACAATATGCCTTCAGCCGAACAAGTCTATGTGGGTGGGGACGAGGACAGGTTGACGAGTTAGCAGTTACAGGGAGGATGTTCTTAAACAAATAGTAAAACTCAAACCAAACAAATCCCCAGGGCCGGATGAAGTTGTTTGCCAGGGTGCTTAAAGAATGCAAAGAGGAGCTTTGTGATCCACTGTCTACCATATTAATAAATATATAGAGTCAGGCAGAGTGCCAGAGTCATGGAAGGTAGCTAATGTGGTACCAGTTTTTAAGAAAGGAGATAGATCACTTGCGTCGAACTATCAGCCAATTAGCCTACGTTTATTGTGGGAAACTTACTTGAATCAATAATTGCAATATAATTCGTCTTCATCTTGAAGAACATAAATTAATAAATTTCAGAGAATGGTCTCTCAAGATTCTCCCACAGCTGACTAGAATGGCTCATTGCAGTGCACAGTGCACTGAACTCCGTGCACAAGGCCCTATCTCTCTTAACCCTGGAAAGTGACTGGCATGTTGGGTATCTCCAGAATGCCCACTTAACCAGGAACACTTTCATAATACGGAGGCCACGTATGTCCAGGCAGGAAATAGACAGGGAGTTAGCATACTTGCCACAAAGGGGTCAGTGAGTACATTGTGGAGCGTGAGAGAAGGTAGAATCCAGCAACCGTCTGACCTCTGGGGTCAACCGGTGCAATGGAGAATAACAGCTATGCCGTGGTCATGACGTCACTCCTGCTACTGATCAGCAAATGGTCAATATGATTGGTTCCCGACCGTCATTTGTCTTGCAATGCTATTGGTCAAATTTAAACTCTTTTTGTGTTGTGTGCGACGAGATGGCCGGCACCCTTGTAAAGCATTCACGTGAGGGAGACCTTACCCAGAGGACGTGTCCTGTTCTGTATATTGGCCAATAGACTGAACACCGTCAATGCCATCGAATAGGGGTGAGATAGGGAACGCAGTGATCACAGAAAACAATCAGATTTAGCATAGATTGTAATAGATCTGCAGGAGAAATTTCTGTTAGTGCCAGATTTTCGAAGAGTTGATTTTAATAGCCTAAATTTTTTTTGGGGTCAAATTGATTGGATAAGTCTGGGGGTATGAGGGTGTGGGCCGGTCTTGTAGCGAGACTTGAACCCAGCGATAGGTGAATAGTAATGGGGATTTTCGATGTAGATTCAATTTAAACGTATTTAAGAATATTCTCAACAAAGACAGGCGCTACGAAGTATAACACACAAATTGAATACGCTCGGATACTAATGACCCAGAAGTGGGATAACGAATAGAATTTGAAGGACTGTATTTATAGGTAAAAAGAGAGCTTGGTACCAGAGGATTACACAAACGGCGGAGGTCACTTGTAGCACATCAGGGAAATTCGTACAAACTATTACAGAATGTTAAAAACAAGAGGCATAAGGAAACGGAACGCCAGGGAAAAAACCTACTAAGTTCGATAGAGGGCATGCAAAACGACTCTATAAAATCCTAAAGTTTTTTTAGTTATATCGAACTAAGGATTGGGAAAGGATAGGTCCAATTAAAACAGAGACAGGTCAGATAACAGATAGAGACGTTGAAGAGATGAAGTAGTACTTGTTTAGATAAATATTTTTGTAGGCGCTATTTACTAAAGAGGAAGCTTAAAGTGCCAATATGCCTTCACGCCCAACCAAGTTATGGTCTGGCGGTGGGGCCACGAGGACCAGGTTGGTACTGTATGTTTAGCTGTTGTATCAAGGAAGGATTTCTTAAATCAATTTAGTAAAACTCAAACCAACAAATCCCCAGGGCCGGAAGAAAAAATTGTTTGCCAGGGTGCTAAAGAAATGCAAAGAGGGTAGGTTGTAGACCCAGTAGTATCATATTTAAATAAATCATAGATGCTCAAGGCAGAGTGGCCTGACGTTTTGTGACGAAACGTTAGATAAGACTGTGATTACCAGATTTTTCTAGAAGAAAAGGAGATAAGTGTCGACTTCGCGTCGAAAGTTGTTAGACCAAATAAGCCTAAGTTCTATTGTGGTTGTGAATACACATCACACATAAAGCCTCATCACGTACTTTTCTAACCGGAAAGTACTCGAATCTCTAATAGCAAAATAAAATTCGTCTTCATGTGACAAACATATATAATAATTGGAGTCAGCCAACATGGTTTTGTAAATGGTCGTTCATGTTTAAAAAAAATTTGCTATCTTTTTTATTCTAGCATAGTTAGGCAGTTGATAGTGGTAGGATTGTGAATGTTGTTCCCATC
>WNGS01080393.1:0-13023 GCA_020271785.1 Procambarus virginalis | reverse complement strand
GATTTACATACTGTACTGTATTGAAGATATTATACTGTATTGCTATTTTACATACTGTTACATACTGTTATGCTATTTACCATACCGTATTGATGATGATTACAAATACCTGTTACTCAGATCACCACTTAATTGAAGTTTCTGACTAGCATTGGGAATAAACCTTCAAAACCAGTCCCGATTCCCGTGGAGGAGATTTCAGCACATTTACCAATAACAGATAAACTGGAACAAATAACCAGACTTCACAGAAATAAGCTGGGAAGAACAGCTAGAAATGCAAACCTGAACCAGTGCCTGGAAAAAATAAGCTCAGTAGCACTAGAATATTTCACCGTACAACCCCTAAGAAAAAAAAGAGGAAGAGATGCAGATTGGGACAGGAAAGCATTCCCTCTACAGGCGAAGAACACAATCTTAGAACAACGCGATTCACACCCTATCTCAAACGGTGAAGAAGTTTAGGTAAGAAATAAAAACAATTGAACTAAAGTTACAGAATCATACAAATCCAAGAGAGGCAGAGAGACAAAAGGCCATCAGTGAATAGAGAGAAATCAGAAATATTTCGTCTCCTATGCAAATCAAGATCAAAATCCACATCTAGTATCGGGCCCTGCAAAAGGGAGATGGAACTTTCACTGATGACAACAAAGAAATTAGCGAAATACTGAGGAATCAGTACGACTGTTTTCAGTGAGCCACTGAACACACTGAAGATTGATAACCCAAATGAATTTTTCATGGATTTGATACCAACATCAAATCATATATCAAATGTCACCCTATCCCACGGGATTTTGAAGTAGCTATAGACAGTATGCCTATGCACTCTGCACCAGGCCCCGACTCTTGGAACTCTACATTCATCAAGAACTGTAAAAAACGCTATCGCAGGCCCTTCACATTCTTTGGAGAAAAGCCTACTGGCATTATCCCTGACATTAAAAACAGCAGAGATACACCCACTCCATAAGGAGGAAATAAGGCAGAGGCAAAAAAACGACCAATAGCAACCAACCAACCAAATCGCACACTCAACAGACCAACATCGCACATCATAAAAATCTGAGTGTGCTAAGTAGTAAGATCACAAAATACATGGAGTCACAGCATCTCCCCGGACAACACGGCTTCAGAACAGGGCGCTCTTGCCTATCACAGTTGCTGGACCACTATGACATGGCACTAGATGCCATGGAAGAAACAAAACGCTGATGTAATTTACACAGATTTCGCAAAAGCCTTTGACAAATGTGACCATGGTGTTATTGAACATAAAATGCATTCAAAAGGAATTACCGGAAAAATAGGCAGATGGATCTACAATTTCCTGACTAATAGAACCCAATGTGTAATAGTCAACAAAATAAAATTCGGACCATCAACCATAAAGAGCTCAGTCCCCCAGGGTACTGTGCTTGCTCCAGTACTTTTTCTCATCCTCATATCGGACATAGACAAGGACACAACCTATAGTACTGTATAATCCTTTGCAGATGACACTAGGCTTTTTATGAGAGTAGACAACATAGAGGACATGGCAAACCTCCAATCAGATTTAAATCAGGTCTTTCTATGGGCTACAGAAAATAACATGGTGTTTAACGAAGATAAGTTTCAGCTCATGCGCTACGGAAAAAATGAATATATAAAAACGGAAACCACGTACAAAACTCAGTCAAATCATAACATAGAACAGAAAGGCAATGTAAAGGATTTGGGTGTACTCATGTCAGAAGACCTAACATTTAAAGAACACAATAAAGTAGCCGTCACAACTGCAAGAAAAATGACAGGTTGGATAACAAGAACCTTTCACACTAGAGATGCTATACCGATGATACTTTTCAAAACGCTTGTGCTCTCTAGAGTGGAGTACTGCTGCACAATGATAGCCCCTTTCAAAGCTGGAAAAGTTGCTGACCTGGAGAGCGTGCAGAGATCCTTTACTGCTAGAATCCACTCAGTAAAACATCTAAACTATTGGGACCGACTAAAGAGCCTAAACCTGTATTCTCTTAAGCGCAGGCAGGAGATGCATAATAATTTGCACATGGAAAATAGTAGAGGGGCTGGTCCCAAACTTGCACACAGAAATAACAGCACATGAGACCAGAAGGCATGGTAGGATGTGCAGAATACCCCCGTTGAAGAGCAGAGGTGCAACAGGTACTCTGAGAGAGAACTCGATCAACATTAGAGGCCCGAGACTGTTCAACACGCTTCCGCTACACATAAGGGGCATAACTGGCTGACCCCTCAGTGTTCAAGAGAGAACTTGACAAACATCTCCAAAGGATACCTGATCAACCAGGCTGTGACTCATACGTCAGGCTGTGAGCAGCCGCGTCCACCGGCCTGGTTGACCAGTCCAGCAACGAGGAGGCCTGGTCGACGACCGGGCCGCGAGTCTTTGAGCCCCGGAATCACCTCAACGTAAGCTAATACAAAAAGTGGTATTCAGTATAAAATATTTTTAAGTTTATATTTTTGGGGGTGTGGAACAGATTAATTCAATTTACATTATTTCTTATGGGAAAATTTGTTTCAAGTTACAAATTTTTGAGTTACAGCCTATCTCTGGGAATGGATTAAATTGGTAAGTGGAGGTACCACTGTACTGTATTTTGCACTTATTTGGATTTAAATCCAGCAGCCATTTATCTGCCCACTCCTGAAGTTTGCTAAGATCTCTCCCACACCAACAGTCCTCTTCAAATCTTACTCTCCCCATTAACTTTGAATCATCCGCAAACGACGACACGTATGAACTAAATCCCATTTTTGAAATCATTTACATAAATTAATAACAGCAATGGTCCTAAGACAGCTGTGTGGTACAACACTTATAACTTCTCTCAAGTCTGACATATCCTCTGACTATGATCCCTTGTTTCCTGTCACCAGCTCGGTGCCTTTCCTGTCATCCCCATTTGTTTCTCCACCTTGCGTATTAATTTTTGTGAGCAACTGTATCGAAAGCTTTTGATAAACTAGAAAGATGCAATCTACCCATCCTACCTTCTCTTGTCTTATTTGGTGACTGCTATAGAATTCAATCAAGTTTGTTAAGCACAATTTCGCCCTCTAAAGCAATGTTGTGCCTCTGTTTTTTAAATTTATTCTCTCCAAATGTTCAATCTTTTTTCTGATGGCAGAATATTGCATGGAATGCATGTTAATCACACTGGTCAATAATTTTATGCTTCATATCTGTCCCTTTTCTTGAATATTTGAACTACATTTGCCTTTATCCAGATTTCTGGTAGCTCTCCCATCTCTAGTGTAATGTTTGTAACAGTGTAAGTGTATTTCACTGTTCTGTGTGTACAGAATAACAAACAATAATCACCATATGATTCGGACCGCGGTCATTTCCGCGTAAAATAGAGCATAGACAATATTGACAAATGTCTAAGAAATGTACAGTACTTTTCGAACATGTGCAAGTACTGTGCAAGCTGTTTACCGACTTGAGAATGGTCCAGGTTGGACCGAAACGTCGTCGTCCCTACACCTTCTAGTGTGTGGTCTGGTTAACTGTGTATAAGCTATTACAAAGAAATGTTCTTCAGATATCTCATGAAAATATTGCAGATAGAAAAGAAAACAAAAAAATTAATGTGAATACTGTACGTAACTGACATACCAACTACATCTAAACTAAAACTTTGAATCACAAATCCTTCATCTATATTTTTCAATATTAATTCTTAAACTGTGCCATATTTTAATCTCCCTATTCATCCTAGTAATACAAAATATGTCTGAGACTTATACTACCGTACAATCCAAACTATTAGAATGCAGGCCCTGAAGTCTCAATTTTACTTCTACCACACAAGATAACTAACAAATTAGTACTTACATTTGCTAGAATATATATACTATGAACCTCATGTGGATAAGAAGCCAGGAAAATGGATGCATTAAGTATAAAATACTGTAACATCCAAAAACTGAAGTACAATATGGTACCTACTAGTACAAATTCCCCCAATAAACTTAATCCTACAAAATTTGCAATTCTAATTCAATAAATAGTTCTTACCATAACACAATTATTCAAAATTACAAAAATCTGTCATGAACCACATTTTTGCCCATTTGTCATTGGACGTAACTATCACTAGTCTCGTCCAATCTCAAAATACTGTACAACAATTATAAAAATACTATCAAAGCATTAACTAAAACATACAAAACGTAAATGATAATGAACCCAAGCCACAAGTGTTCCAACGCTGACAAATTATTTCCAACAGACCAGGCACACTTGGTCCCGGAAGGAAAATATAATGGTTAAATATTTGCAAACAAAATTAAAATAGATTAATTTATTAATTGGATAATGTATTTTCTGTTAATTGTTCACATTTTAACAGTTCTAATGGGCAATAACTGTCTCAAATATCTAATATTATAGCATTTACCATGTGCTACAAAACAAAAAATTAAATAGTAAATGTATTTTGTAAAAAAAAAATTATGTATCCACACCTTTCAGCATTAGTTTATCCATATTTTCCTGTAACATGGATAGACTAATGTAAACAAAGTAAACAGGTTTCCCAAGGACGGAAAATTAACCCATTTTAAACATTCACAGTTTTTAAAGGTTATTAAAGGTCAAGTTATCTTGAGATGATTTCGGGGCTTAGCGTCCCTGTGGCCCGGTCCTCGACCAGGCCGCCTTTTTGTTACACACCCCCAGGAAGCAGCCCGTAGCAGCTGTCTAACTCCCAGGTACCTATTTACTGCTAGGTAACAGGGGCATCAGGGGTGAATGATACATTTTGCCCATTTGTTTCCGCCTCCACCGGGGATCGAACCCGGAACGTCAGGACTACGAATCCAAAGCGCTGTCCACCCAGCTGTTAGGCGCCCTAACAACTGGACGCTGATTGGTTCTTGGAAGATATGAAACATTAATAACCTAAAGAAACATATTCAAAACGAAACTTCACACATACCAGATATGATAAGGTGTGTTCACCATGAGTAGTCGAGTCATATTTGTATGGGTTTTCAAAGCAATGGCAACCATGTGGTGCATATTTTGTAAAGAAATTTACACTTTACACCAGAAGACATGGCAGCATGCAAAAATATCCCCATTGAAAAGCATAGGTGCAACAGGAATGCTTAGAGAATTCTATCAACATCAAGTGACCAATGATTTTCAACACTCCCTCTACACATAAGGGGCACAGGAGGAAACCGAGTACCCAAATGAGCCAGAGACATTGGATTTTTTTTTCAGTTTCACGTAGTTAATTAACAAATGGAATACATTAGGCAATGCTGTAGTGAAGACAGACTCGTTACAAAGTTTCAAATGTAGATATGACAGAACCTATTTGCAGGAATCTGTACAGTTTTTGTACACTGTACAATCCAGTTGATTGACAGTTGAGAGGTGAGACCAAAGAGCCAAACTTCAACCCCACACAAGCACAACTAGGCAAGTTGTGCTTTTGGACCACCCTGTATTAATAAACAGAACTTGTAGGTTACGTATATGTAGTACAGCAGTTAAAGGTCTATCCAGAACAGTGAAGAAAAACTGGGATTGGATGAGCAAAATCCTGTTTGACAATAAAGTTCCCCCCTATATGTATATAAATTAGTTTAAGTTTGTCTTTAGGAAAGACCTGGGGTAAATACTGTTCTAGAAATTGGGTTATTGATAAAGGAAACAGGTAAAATAGCTGTAGTATCGCTCAATTATTTGAAGCACTAGTTACGAATGCGTTTGGGTGGACATAAATAGGAGATGCCATATATAGGTCAACAGACCTGCAGTTTCCTTAATTCTAGTGATCTTATAAACAGTATTGTACTATGTATACCATTTTTGGAGCAAGAATCTACTGTATAAACACAAAGATAATCCCCCATAAGACCACAAGAGGGAAACCCCAGAACAAACCATAACAGCCCAACAAAACCTTCAGGAGGGTACTGGACCGTTTTAGGCTAATCCTACCAGAGTATGGTTAATGGAAATGAAAGGGACAGGCCCCAGGAGTAAAAAATGCACTGGAATGCAATCATATTAAGCTAAAAAATCCAGGTTAATAGAACACTACAAGATCAAGAAATATCTCTACCATGGAAGTTGAATGCCAGTTGAACACCAGAAACTGCAATGGAAGAACTAACATGCACGATCAATCTGTGAACAAGGTCTGGCCAAAGGCTGTGTCATGCACTCCTAAGTTGCCTTCAAAGAGTACACTTATAGATGTTTTCAACATTTGTAGAAGTAGAATGAGATGTTCCTAATATAAAAATTACTCACAGAAGTCATAACCAAAAAGGTTATGACTTCTGAATGCTGTTATGATCTCCCAGTCCATCTTAAGATTCACCAGTTCCCAAATTTGGGACCTAGCCTTAAAGTATCTTCCATGCACTGTATTTATTATTTGGCACCTTTCATCTCCTTTCCAGAGTACATTTTGAGAGCTATGAGACAGACCCAATAATTTAGGTGTTTTATCATGTCTATTCGAGCCATATATGTTCTCTGAATTCCCTCTACTTCAAATATCTCCTGCAATGAAAGGGGAGCAAGTACTGAGCAGTACTCGGGACAGGACAGCACCAGTAAATTTAAAATACTGTACAGTATTAGCTTTGTTGTGGAATTTCTGGATTTTAACTCTCATAATCCATTCTATCATCTTCCTGGCTGCTGCTATATTTACTCAGTTATGTTCAATAAATGTCTGGCCATCAGTCATTATAATTCCCAGATCTTTAACATGTTGCTGTCCTTCTACAATTAAATCTGTGTCCTATACCCTGTATTTCATTTAAGTTCCTCAATTCCACCATGCCTAGGTAATGTACCTGAAACTTATGACTGTTAAACATGATACTTACTATTGCCCAATCGAAGACTATTAATATAGACTATCATCTACAAAGGATGACACGAAGCTGTGAATAGTATACTGTATTTGTCTATACAGTATCTGAGATAAGAATGAGAGCAGTAGTGCAAAGACTGTGGCTGTGGGATATAGAGCTTTTCACTGTACTTGGACTCAGGAGCTGTGTGGGGCAACACCACTGTGGTGCTGCAAGATTGATGGTACAGGAGGATTTTATTTGACTGTTACTCTTTGCATTCTGTTTGACAAAGCAGAAATCCAACACCCCACTTTACTAGTTACAGTATTCCTACTGATCTCATTTTATGGGCCATCATCCCATGGTCACACACTTATCGGATGAAGTTGTAAAGTCTGTGTATACCACAGACTGCATTTTGTTTTTCTTCCAATGTGTCTGTGATTTTTTCATAGTGTTTGAGATATGACAGACAGGATCTTCCTGCTCTAAATCCATGATGTCCTGGGGTTGTGAAATTCCCTACTTTCCATTGAAGAAGATTTTATTCCTAATCATTTTTCCAAAATCTTTTATTATGTGATGTTAGTGCAGCTGGTCTATAATTTTTGCTAAAGCTATACTAGCTCCCTTGAGCAGAGGAGCTACAGTATATAGGTCTAAATTAAACCAATTGGTTTTATTGAGAAACCTATATAGTTACAGAATTATAAAGAGTGCATTAGATCCTGCGGTATCATTGCCGGAGGTGGTGTTGTGTGCCACTGTTGACCAGGAACAATTGACATATCTCTCTGTCAGCTAGTTATCAGCATGGTGGGGACGTGCCAGATGCAACCAATGAGTGAATAGGAGTGTTCCAAGATATTAATACATATTTTATGTTCATGTTTCTTATTGTAGTATTTAGTTTATGGATTACTGCAGGGTAGACTTAGGGAGAGGGACAGGGGAAGTGGAGGAAGATGAGTGGAAAGTTAATGAGTTAGAAGTAGAGTAGATAGTGTGTAGATTCATAGGAAGAGGTAGAAGGGCTATATCCTATTTTCCAATACATTACAGTGGCACGGGTGAGGCTCTTGTGTGTGGGTGAGGCGGTTGTATGTGTGACCCACTACACAAACTTTCACCTCTGTTCACTTTCATTTCTCACTGCATTCCTACTTCTGCTTAATTTTTTTAAACTTTAAAACAATTGCAATTAATTATAAAGTTCCCAATTATTTCTACTACCTCATCTGTAGCATTTAAGAACTCTGTGCATACCGATTCCTCTAACATACAGACCTACTTCTCAATTTGACCTATGTACTCTATCACATATGTACAAATTATTATTTTGAATCCAGATTTCACTATCCATGTAACTTTTCTTATGGGTTTCTATGAAAGTTCCAAATACTGAATTCAACTATTATGAGTTATAATTATCAATTGAACTTTATTTCTTGCATTTTCAATTTAAGAAAAATTTGCCAATCTTTCGACCATGTTATTTTCACTTCCTACTCCAGCAAAAAGCTTAGTGCAAGTTCTTCAGTCAGATTCAATTCCATTCAGGACAATCATTTGCTTTCTTTGTTTAAACCACTGTTTTATCCATTCTAGTATTCTAAATTTACTGGAAGTCCTTTGTCAAAGTAGCTGGTTACCATTCCCAAAATTGTGGGAGCTTTTGTAAGCCAAATTTATTTATAACAAAACCATGTTATGTTGATTATACAGGACTAGATTTTTCAGTGCGAGTGTGAGACAGTGAATGATTGCCTCCCCTAAGATTCTCTCCATGAGCTTGCAGATATGAAAGGTCAGACTCATCAGAATGGAAATATTCTGCAGAGTTCATTTTCATTATAAAATAGAGGTGATATTTGTATATTTCCAATCTAGAGTAACTATCCCTTAGTCAAGAGATTTTCTGAAAAACATTTCAGTGGTAGACATAAGACCCTCGATATGAAATTCGTCATTCGACAAACTAACACATTCCTAGTGTTAGTGCTGCTGCAGTTCACTATTTCCTGTTCAACTTGTCCTCTCCAATACATTGATGAAACTGAAAGTCTGTGAATAACAAGCTAAAAGAACACACAATAAGTGTTAAGTATGCTGACAAAAACGATTCTCTCTTCTGTCATATTAGGAACTGATCCTCCTATAGACTGATCTCCTAAAATAACCTTTCCAGCCTCTACTCTCCACATATATCATCTTGTCAAATTGGCTAATACTCAACATGCCCAACATGAATCTTAGCCCTCACTTTGTTGCTGTGACCCTTCCAGTTACATAATAAACACTTAATACAGTACTGTATTGTAACCTTAACAAATCTGATCTGATTTAGTAGTCCCTCTAGGTGCTTCCATTTCTTTCTCTCATGTTGCTATTTTTATCTTCATTATTTAGCCTTCTGTTGTTTTATTATATACTTTTTACGTTTTTATTTCTTTTTCGTATATTTATACCTATTTCTATTCTTTGTTTTCCTTTCTTTTACTTTTAAGTTTACCTATAATTTACCTACATTTTCTTATTTCTTACCCATCTCACTCTCTTGCCTTTAGAATAAAATTATCCTGTAAATGAAAATTATTCATTTACAGGATAATTTATTTATGATTATTTATGATTTAGTGACCAGGCTTCTGGTAATAGCAGCATTGTGCCAGTGGGTGTATGGTGCCCATATCTTAAGCAGCACATCAACAAACTGGAAAAGGTGCAAAGACATGCCACTAAGTGGCTCTCTGAACTGAAGGACAAGAGCTACGAGGAGAGGTTAGAGGCATTAAATAGGCAAAAACTAGAAGATAGAAGAAAAAGAAGCGATATGATTACTACATACAAAAACGAAACAGGAATCGATGGAATTGATATGGAAGAATTCCTGAGACCTGGAACTTCAAGAACAAGAAGTCATAGATTTAAACTAGCTAAACACAGATGCCGAAGAAATATAAGAAAATTCACTTTCGCAAACAGAGTGGTAGACGGTTGGAACAAGTTAGGTATGAAGGTGGGAGGCCAAAACTCGGTAATTTCAAAGCGTCATATGACTAGAGTGCTGGGAAGACGGGACACCATGAGCGTAGCTCTCATCCTGTAACTACACTTAGGTAATTACACTTCCAAGTGGTAGGTTGATTTTGGATCATGTTTCAAACCCATTCAAAACCATCATGTTTCATGCCATCTTGGTGGATAGATACGGTGCAAATTCTGTTTTCAGTGAACCTGACCACGCCGAAGGTTGATCCACATGAATTCTTCATGAATGTGACACCAACATCGAACCACATATCAGATGTCACCATAACCCCACTGGATTTTGAAGTAGTCATGCACTCTGCACCAGGCCCAGACTCGTGGAATTCTATATTCATCAAGAAGTTCAGAACACCACCATCACAGGCCCTAAACATCTTTTGGAGATGGAGCCTAGATAATGGCATCATTCCTGACATACTTAAAACAGCAGATGCAAAAAATTCTAGACCAATGGCTAACCTCGCAAATCATAAAAATCTTTGAAAAGTGCTAAGAAGATTACAAATCACATGGAATCACAATATCTATGACATGGCCTTAGGTGCCATAGAAGATGCAGCTGCATCTTCCATCAGATCCAAAATGCAGTTGAAATATATACAACTTTGCAAAAGCTTTCAACAAGTGACCATGGTGTTAATGCACACAAAATGTGTGCAAAAGGAATTACTGGCAAAGTTGGGTGATGAATCTTCAACTTCCTAACAAACAGAAGGCAGTGTGTTACGTGAATACCTCTTTCCCCTCAAGAGGGATTCCCTTTTTCCCCTCACCTTCAATGCCTGTGCACTGGAAGACCACTTCTACACCAGCCCAATGAGTCCTCAGTCCTGCCACCTCTCTATCTCCCCAGGGCCTGGCATGACTCAAAGGCAAGCTGGGCGCCTCTGCTAACCGGTAGTTTGCCTTCACAAACAAGCAGTTAGCCACCTTCAACTAGCAGTGGAGCACCTAACACAGGCACCACCAGCCACAAACTAGCAGTTTGCTAGTTGACCAGATGTCCACCTTGTGTTGACACCGGACGAGTCATCACCGCCGGACTATACAAAGGGCACCGCCTCCCTGGTGAGAGGCAGTCTCTCTCTCTTAGTGCTCTTGGATCACCTTGGTCTCTCACTCGTCACCTGCCCTCAGCCTACACCATACTCACCTAATTGTGCTTGTGGGGGTTGAGCTTTGGCTCTTTGGCATCAGACCGTGTGTCTGATGCCGTGGTGGTATGGTAGCTGTCTTCAGTACACCAGTATTTCTTCATGCATTGTATACATTGATTTTTTAGTTAATTTTTTTATTAATTTTCATATGATCTTGTCCCCTTTGCATTATGTGATCGCCAAGTGTTCTCAGGAGCCATTTTTGTACATTGACATTTCAATGTATATTGAAATGTATTAACTATTTATTTGATGATTTTTATTTGTTTCCGCCTGCGATTTACACACTGCAAGGCCAATAGCAGCATTTTTGTATTTATTTGTGATGGAGAGCCATGCCATCTTGGTTCAGTATAACTACAATGCCACAACCCGCCGCAAGTGTAATAGTCAATACAGTACAACCTTGATTCAATTCAACATACCCATTTCACAGGTTACAATTAACAATTCCTTCATATGACAAGTTCGATCACACAAGTGGACCGCACAAGTGGTCCATAAGCTTATGATGATGGGACAGAGTTCACAGAGTGGTGGAAAACTGTCTCATTCTATCACATTACAATAATAATTGTGATTCTGGTTCACACAACAAGTGAACCAGCCAGAGTGGTCCACACAAGTGAACAACTGAGTTTCAACTGATTTCGTTCACTGATTTGTGCCACGTGTATCTTTGTAAATTAATTTAAAGGCCAAAGCATGAATAGTTAGCTAATGTGTTGAAATCTTCTTTTATACATTTTCTGTGATGAAACAAGATGAGTGAGGGTGGACAGATAAGGGAATACTGTACAGTACACCTCACTTTACAGTGAGGTTTCACTCACTTTCATCTGTATCGTCGTAGTTCAGTGACCCATGACTCTGAACGTTTCAGATTAACAAATCATTTCTAAAACTGGTGTTTTAATAACTATTATCCTAATTAAGGGGCAAATAGATTCAAAAATTAAAATGGTTCGATTTCAATCAAATTTTTTTGATGAGTTGTATATGAAAGGGTTTCATCTGGTTCAAGTCTCAGCATCGTAGCATAAATTGGAAGGGAGAAAAAACATTGAATTAGGTGTCAAAAATTTTCCAAAATAGTCAAAAACGATTATCAAACACAAGTGTCAACTGAAATCATGTCTATGACTCTCGGCTATCACAATAGCATGTATTAAAAATATATATTCATTTTTATTCAAAAAAATTAAGTTAAAAAAATAAAATTGATTTTTTTGTTTTTCTTTTTTTTTTAAATTTTACTTGTCCTATTTGTTTATCGAACGATTTGCATCAAACTTATACACCTGACAGCACGTAAGCCTATCTGTAAGGGTGCCTATCATCTATCCTAAGCCTATCATTTGCAGATGACAATAGGATTTTCATGAGTAGACAATATAGAGTAGGCATGTCAAAGCACACACGCGGCCCACACAAAGGATATTGTAATTTGGTCATTTAACGGCCTAAATTTCAATTTTAATAATTTAAACTACCACCTTTAAATAGATTTCAAAAGCACAAAAGAAACACAAATGCAGCAGTGAGGTAAGCGAGTTACGACTTCTAAAAATAGACATGACTTGACCGTTAAGCTGGCCTAAATTTCTTTCCAGTGCCATTTTATTATTAACTTATATTTTTTTATTTTTCAGATAAATTTCATATGATAAACTTCATCTTTAACATGGCTAGTACTCCTCCAGCCAAGAGGAAAAAGAAACAGCAAAGAAGGGTGAGTGTTAAGAAATTGCCACACCAAAAGAATACAACTTGCATAAGATCATGAAACAAATCGGTCTTACGATAAACATGAAAGCCCAATGTATGTCTCGAGAGTCAAGGAATTGAAGGTCAACTTGTGAAAGCAACAGCCTTTTACAAAATTGGTAAAGAGAATGTCACTTTTCTTACTGTAAGCTATGAACACGGCCAAATGATCGTCATGAGTGGG
>WNGS01080373.1:0-10592 GCA_020271785.1 Procambarus virginalis | reverse complement strand
TTACCGAGATACAAATGGTTGATGAAATACTGTATTTAATGTGCATTTTCTATTAAATACGAAGTGGCATCATATATCGTATATGTAGTGAATTCGTTCACTACATGCGAGAGAGGGGGTACTCCCGTCGTTTACCTGTTAGACCTCCTCCAGTCTCCGGCAATGTTCTGGCACAGAGAAAGCTCCCAACGGGTAAACGGCGGAAAAAGCCTCGCTCTCGCATGTAGTGAACGAATCCTACATATATTCAATCAACCAATCGTACCTGCGAATACTTGCAGAGAGCCAGAATTTGGCTCCAAAATTTGCTAAGCGACGAATTTGGGAAGTTTGGGATATTTTGAAAACTGCAGGGAGGGTTTGGGAAAAATGTGATCCATCGCCGCTATCAGTAATTGGCATATTTTCGTTATTAAATGTCGTAATTTCAAACTGCGAATACGTGCAGAGAGCCAGAATTGGCTCCAAAATATGGCTCAAGGGTCGAATTTGGGATGTTTGGGATATTTGAAACTGCAGGGGGGTTGGGCAAAATGTGACCCATCGCTGCTCTCAGTATTGGCATATTTTCGGTATAAAATTCGTAATTTCAAACTGCGAATACGTGCAGAGAGCCAGAATTTGGCTCCAAAATATGGCTCAAGCGTCGAATTTGAGATGTTTGGGATATTTTAAAAACTGCAGGGAGGGTTGGGCAAAATGTGACCATCGCCGCTTAGTAATTGGCATATTCGGTATAAAAATTCGTAATTTCAAACTGCGAATACGTGCAGAGAGCCAGAATTTGGCTCCAAAATATGGCTCAAGCGTCGAATTTGGGATGTTTGGAATATTTGAAAACTGCAGGGAGGGTTTGGGCAAAATGTGACCCTCGCCGCTCTCAGTAATTGGCATATTTTGTATAAAATTCGTAATTTCAAACTGCGAATACGTGCAGAGAGCCAGAATTTGGCTCCAAAATATGGCTCAAGGTCGAATTTGGGATGTTTGGAATTTTGAAAACTGCAGGGGGTTTGGGCAAAATGTGACCCATCGCCGCTCTCAGTAATTGGCATATTTTCGGTATAAAAATCGTAATTTCAAACTGCGAATACGTGCAGAGAGCCAGAATTTGGCTCCAAAATATGGCTCAAGGTCGAATTTGGATGTTGTGATATTTTAAAACTGCAGGAGGGTTTGGGCAAAATGTGACCCATCGCTGCTCTCAGTAATTGGCATATTTTCGGTATAAAAATCGTAATTTCAAACTGCGAATACGTGCAGAGAGCCAGAATTTGCTCCAAAATATGGTTCAATCGTCGAATTGGGATGTTTGGGATATTTTGAAAACTGCAGGAGGGTTTGGGCAAAATGTGACCCATCGCCGCTCTCAGTAATTGGCATATTTTCGGTATAAAAAATTCGTAATTTCAAACTGCGAATACGTGCAGAGAGCCAGAATTTGGCTCCAAAATATGGCTCAAGGGTCGAAATTGGGATGTTTTGGGATATTTGAAAACTGCAGGGGGTTTGGGCAAAATGTGACCCATCGCCGCTCTCAGTAATTGGCATATTTTCGGATATAAAAATTCGTAATTTCAAACTGCGAATACGTGCAGAGAGCCAGAATTTGGCTCAAAATATGGCTCAAGGGTCGAATTTGGGATGTTTGGATATTTTGAAAACTGCAGGGGGTTGGGCAAAATGTGACCCATCGCCGCTCTCAGTAATTGGCATATTTTCGGTATAAAATCGTAATTTCAAACTGCGAATACGTGCAGAGAGCCAGAATTTGGCTCAAAATATGGCTCAAGCGTCGAATTTGGGATGTTTGGGATATTTTGAAAACTGCAGGGGGGTTTGGGCAAAATGTGACCATCGCCGCTCTTTCAGTAATTGGCATATTTTCGGTATAAAAATTCGTAATTTCAAACTGCGAATACGTGCAGAGAGCCAGAATTTGGCTCCAAAATATGGCTCAAGGGTCGAATTTGGGATGTTTGGGATATTTTGAAAACTGCAGGGGGGTTTGGGCAAAATGTGATCCATCGCCGCTTCAGTAATTGGCATATTTTCGGTATAAAATGTCGTAATTTCAAACTGCGAATACGTGCAGAGAGCCAGAATTTGGCTCCAAAATATGGCTCAAGGGTCGATATTTTGGACGTTGGGATATTTTGAAAACTGCGATGGGGGGGTTGGGCAAAATGTGACCATCGCTGCTCTCAGTATATGGCATATTTTCGGTATAAAAATTCGTAATTTCAAACTGCGAATACGTGCCGAGAGCCAGAATTGGCTCCAAAATATGGCTCAAGCTTCGAATTTGGGATGTTTGGGATATTTTAAAAACTGCAGGGAGGGTATTCGCAGTTTTAAATTAAGACTTTTTATACCGAAAATATGCCAATTACTGAAAGCGGCGATGGATCACATTTTGCCCAAACCCTTCCTGCAGGTTTCAAAATATCTCAAACATCCCAAATGCGACGCTTGAGCCATATTTTGGAGGCAAATTCTTGCTCTCTGCCCGTATTCGCAGTTTGAAATTACGACTTTATACCGGAAAATATGCCAATTACTGAGAGCGGCGATGGGTCACATTTTGCCCAAACCCCCCCCCCTGCAGTTTTAAAATATATCACAAACATCCCAAATTCGACCCTTGACCCATATTTGGAGCTAAATTCTGGCTCTCTGCACGTATTCGCAGTTTGAAATTACGAATTTTTATACCGAAAATATGCCAATTACTAAAGCAGCGATGGATCACATTTTTCCCAAACCCTCCTGCAGTTTTCAAAATATCCCAAAAATCCCAAATTCGACGCTTCAGCCATATTTGGAGACAAATTCTGGCTCTCAGCACGTATTCGCAGTTTGAAATTACGATATTTTATACCGAAATATGCCAATTACTGAGACGGCGATGGGTCACATTTGCCCGAACCCCCCTGCAGTTTTCAAAATATCCGAAACATCCCAAGTTCGACCTTGAGCCATATTTTGGAGCCAAATTCTGGCTCTCAGCATGTATTCGCAGTTTGAAATTACGACTTTTATACCGAAAATATGCCAATTACTGAAAGCGCGAGGGATCGCATTTTGCCCAAACCCTCCATGCAGTTTTCAAAATATCACAAACATCCCAAATTCGACGCTTGAACCATATTTGGAGCCAAATTCTGGCTCCCTGCACGTATTCGCAGTTTTAAATTACAATTTTTATACCGAAAATATGCCAATTACTGAGAGCGCGATGGTCATATTTTGCCTAAATCCCCACTGCAGTTTTCAAAAATATCCCAAACATTCCAAATTCGATGATTGAACCATATTTTGGAGGCAAATCTGGCTCTCTGCACTTATTCCCAGTTTGATATTACGACTTTTTATACCGTAATATGCCAATTACTGAGAGCAGCGATGGGTCGCATTTTGCCCAAACCCCCCTGCAGTTTAAAATATATCAGAATCATCCCAAATTCGACCCTTGAGCCGTATTTTGGAGCCAAATTCTGGCTCTCAGCACGTATTCGCAGTTTGAAATTACGATTTTTTATACCGAAAATATGCCAATTACTGAGAGCGGCGATGGGTCACATTTTACCCAAACACCCCCTGCAGTTTTCAAAATTTCCGAAACATCCCAAACACGACCCTTGAGCCATATTTTGGAGCCAAATTCTGGCTCTCTGCACGTATTCGCAGTTTGAAATTACGAATTTTTATACCGAAAATATGCCATAAACTGAGAGCAGCGATGGGTCACATTTTGCCCAAGCCCCCAATCGCAGTTTTCAAAATATCACAACGTCCCAAATTCAACCCTTGAGCCATATTTTGGAGCCAAATTCTGGCTCTCTGCACGTATTCGCAGTTTGAAATTACGACATTTAATAACGAAAAATGCCAATTACTGATAGCAGCGATGAATCACATTTTTCCCAAACCCTCCCTGCAGTTTTAAAATATATCAGAATCATCCCAAATTCGACCCTTGAGCCGTATTTGGAGCCAAATTCTGGCTCTCAGCACGTATTCGCAGTTTGAAATTACGATTTTTTATACCGAAAATAAGCCAATTACTGAGAGCGGCGATGGGTCACATTTTACCCAAACACCCCTGCAGTTTTCAAAATTTCCGAAACATCCCAAATTCGACCCTTCAGCCATATTTTGGAGCCAAATTCTGGCTCTCTTCATGTATTCGCAGTTTGAAATTACGAATTTTATGACGAAAATATGCCAATTACTGAAAGCAGCGAGGGATCGCATTTTGCCCAAACCCTCCCTGTAGTTTTAAAAATATTCCAAACAACCTAAGTTCAGTTGCCCTCAAACCAGAGGAGGAGCAGGAGGATGTGTCCGTCCTCCTGTTTGACATAGGCCTAGGCCTAGGGTCTAGTCTTCAGTGCGCCAAATAGGTCAGCTACAGCGTTACAAAGTGTGCACCTTCACACCTACCAACTGTTGTAGGCCCTGGACGTGTGATTGGCCAGAAATTAAGGCAGTAATTGTTAATGTGGCAATATCGAGGCTGCTGAGGGGAGAGTTGTGAGGTAGGTGGGCCGCCCCGCGGTACCTGAGGCCTGGGGCACCACGCGCGGGAAAAATAGTCGTTGTGCCCTCCCTACCCAAGGTCGCGGTTTGTGTGTGCGACTAGTGTGTTTACGCGAGAGACTGCCAGGACACCCCCATATAGTGCCCCCACACTACGTGTGAGTGTAAATGTTGTGCCTGTAGGTGGCTATATATGCATGTGTGTGTGTGTAGGGCAGAGTGCAGTGTTGAAGACATACCACCCAACAACACATGAAGTGAGCCGCAGCAAATAGATGGTTTATGAAACGAGAAGTAAGACTTTGAGGCAACGAGTGAACATGGCTGGTGTGCCCGAGAACCATCACGGCCCCCCGGCGGGGGCTCCTGCCCCAGCCAGGGGCCCCTGGATGCTGATACCAACCGGGGCCCTTCAGTGAGGTTCCCCACCCGGGACCCCCCAACAGTCATGGTACAGGTGACTCAGCAACAGAGGACGAGGATGATAACTTCACACTAGTCCAAAGCAGAAACGCAAAGAAGCGAGACAAGCGCCAGGATGAGCAGCAGCAGCAACCTCAACAACACAACAACACCGACGACAAGACGAAGAGAGAGTAAGTGGCACACCCTAATCTTTCCTGCAATGGGACTGACAGCAGCAGAGAAGTATAGATGGATTGTTGAGGCCGCCTGCGCCAAGAGAGCAGAGTATCGCTTAGAGAGCAGGTGTGTAGGCGGCAATGTTAGTGCACGGGTGCAGGGTTACCGTGCCCTGAAGTTCTTCACAGACCAGCCTTGAGTATGACGGTAAGAAAGTTAAATTGTTGGAAGCAAACCCACAGACAAGACAAACTAAAATTATAATTAAGAACTATAGTACTCATATTGACGTGAACTTTCTCAAGGTCCATGAACAGATTGTTTGGGTGGAGCGCAACACTGGACCAGGGGGGACTGGCCAAAAATCAAGCAATTGCTATGTGGAAGGGAGACCTGCCCCAAGACATTAAAATACCAGGCATGAGGCCGTGCAAAGTGGAGAGGTATATTGGCAGTCCGTCCTTATGTGGCAACTGTCAACAGTGGGGTCACAGAACGTGGCGATGTGATCGCGCAATTAGGTGTGGGTGTTGCAGTGGCTATCACGACACCAAGCAGTGTCTGGCCAAGCTTAAAACGGGTGGGGGTGGCGGGTAATACCTAGATGTGTCAACTGCAAGCAGTCCCATCATGCCTGGAACAGGTATTGCAGCAAGAGGCCTGGCTGGCAGGGCTTGAGAAGGACGCCGACGCAGACAGCAGGTGGACCAGTGAACAGGGGCAGGAATGGCTCCGTGAGCAGTACCACAGCAAGTCAGGGTACAGCCTCCAGTAGGCAGACACCAGCCTGGGGTAGTGGTGGGGTGACCCACCACCACCCCGCACAAGCCCCATCAGACCCCATTTCTCTCACAAACCCATCTACCTCTACCCCACTCACTACCCCAACCCAGCTCAGGGATCAGCCCAGGGTACAGTTCAGGGACCAGCCCAGCGCCCAGCTCACAATAGACCGACAACAGTCTGGGGTAGTGTTCACTCAGCGAATAGGGGAACCAGGGTGGGGGTGGGGGGAATCAGGCGTGGGGGGGCGGTACTGTAGCCAGCCACCACCGCTCCCCCATCCCTGAGGCCTTCCCGCCTCTTCCCCCCCCCTCCAGGTTTCCCACCTACCCACACCTCAATCTCTACCCGCGGTGTCACACCTCCACCACCTAACCTCCAAACCCATACCAATGAATCAGACCCCTCCACTGTCTCCCATCTACCTCCCCCTCCAGGCACTCTTGACCCCCAGGAGGTCGTCACTCAGGTCTGTGTTACAGCAATATTAGACCGCATGATAAGATCTCATCCAGTTGTCCAACAAATATTGCAAAAGCAGACGGAACTTGAGAAAGCCCTCTGCCAGATTAAGAAGACTCAGGAACAAATCCTCCAAATCCTGCAACGGCAGAGTCCATCAAGTAGAGGTCCTGCAAGCCAGAGCCTGGTGCAAGATGATGCAACACATACTGCCGAGGTACGTCAGCAGACACAGCCAGGACACCAGCACATCAGCGCACACAGTAGCGCCAGTGCACACAGTGACACCAGTGTACACAGTGACGCCGTACACACAGTAACGCAGTGTACACGTAACACCAGGCACACAGTAACACCAGTACACACAGTAACACCAGTGCACAGTAACACCAGTACACAGTAACACCAGTGCACACAGTAACACCAGTAACACAGTAACACAGTGCACACAGTAACACCAGTAACACCAAACACCATGGAATACACGATGACACATGTGAACATAATAATTGCACACGTACAGCTGATGACAAACAACCTCAAAATGGATAATCACAATGAACAACATCTCACTATACTGCAATGGAACTGTAATGGAGTTCGCAATAGAATTAATGACATCATACAATACGCTCGTGAACACCAAACTGACGTCATAGTGCTACAGGAGACGATGGTAGGTGATGACTTCAACCCAAGGTTCAGCGGTTATCGCAAGTTCTCCCTGCCCTCTGGGGAAAGAAAACGGGGTCTCATCACTTTGTAAATAACAACATTCCCGCACAGATTATCAATGAACTGCACATGGGGGATGAGTTTGAGTCACTGGGAGTAACCCTCACTTAAAATAATGCCTTATATAATCAACCTATATGTGCCACAGAGTAAACTTGACCTTGACACACTGCCTGAATTTGTTAATGAAGAACCTACCTGCTGGTCGGTGACCTGAATGCCAGACACCCACACTTTGGTGCCAACTGTCATCAGCCCAATGTCAATGGACGGAAACTGTCACTCTTTGTCAGGGGAAGTGAAAACCTTAGAGTCCTGGGTGATGAACAGCCAACTCACCTCAGAGGAGGAAGATTAGACTATGCTCTCCTGCTGAATGCACAGGACACGGATGCCAGTACACACATTGTGCACAGTTTATGTAGTGACCACTGGGCACTGATTACCACCGTCGACATGAGCAAGAGAAGGAAAGAGACAAATAAAAGAAAAAGGTTATCACTCGGACCGGATATGAGGCCGCATTCATAAACAGGATGAGTGACTGGTTCACGGAATACCAAATCCCAGAAGACATTGACACATTTGTTGATGACCTTAATCACCAAATTGAGAGCTGTCTAAGAGTTCCGCGCCGTACACCTGGGCGAAGTAACCCTCAGAGGAAGAAAATAAAATGGTATGAGAATGATTACATAAAGATGCTTAACGCAAATGTACGAGACATGAGTAGAGAGTACGGAGACATCCCACTGAGAGTAACCAAGAGTTGTTTAAAACTGTGTGTCAAGTAGCCAGGGAAGAGAAGATTAAAGAGCGGGAAAGACAATGGCTTGAGTTCACTAGCTCTATTGGACGGGAAACATCTGCAAGACAGGTGTGGGCAAAAATTCAGATAGCTAAGGGTGGCAGAGCCCGGCCTGCGGCTCACAAAGACCCCAGGGTAAGGCTGAAGAACTAATTCACAAGTGGAGTGATGCAGCATCCTCCTCCTCCCTTCCTGCAGAAATCAGCAGGGAACAGCTCCTGCGACATGATGACAGAAGAATTAGGATAACAAGAGCACTGTCTAGTGATGATGAATATGGGGACCCAATCACAGCCCAGGAAGTAAGGGGCGCTATGAAAAAGGGTAAAAGTACAGCACCTGGTGAAGATGGCGTCACCTACGACATACTCAATGCACTGTGTGAAGTGTCTGGGAATCCACTACTCCACCTGTTTAACAAGTCATTCCTAAGTGGAGTGTTGCCCACACAATGGAAACACGCAATAATTGTTCCCATACCGAAGCCCAATGACCCTGGTAATTACAGACCTATCAGTCTCGTGTCATGCACTTGCAAGATGCTTGAAAGGATCATCCTAAACCGACTGTTGCACAAAATAGGCAGGTTAGGGGAGGGGGTCAATGGATTTGTTAAAGGACGGAGCACAGCAAATTGTATAGTTAATTACTTGGCTAATGACACGGCTAGGTACTCTGTATTTGTGGACATCAAAGGAGCCTTCGACAAAGCACAGGGGATTGCGATCCTAGACGAGCTTGCATGCATGGGTGTCAAGGGGAGACTCATGAAATGGGTTCAAGACTACCTCACAGGAAGGAAAGCCAAGGTTTTCTTCAATGGAGCAGTCTCCAGAACAATGAATATGGAACTCGGGACCCCCCAAGGCGGAGTCTTAAGCCCTACACTATTCAATGTACTTATGAACGCCATTGCAAATATTGATTTTCCGGAAGGAACACAACAAGTGGGATATGCAGATGATGTCCTAATACAAGCTCCCACCTTGGGAAAAATTGAACAGTCCATTGAACTCCTTGGAAGGAAGTGTATTGAGCTCGGTTTCACTCTCTCCACAAACAAGACGAAGGCATACTCCCATCACAAGCGGAGAGCAAATGAAGAACTGCAAATTAATGGTGTAACACTTGAATGGGTTGACCACTATCGGTATCTTGGCGTCACTGTCGGCTCTAACAAGGGAAGAAAGAGGAGCTCAAACTCATAGGAACATGCAAAAGTCGACTCAGGGCACTGAAAGCTATGACCTGGAATGGACATGGAGCCTCTATTGCCGTGCTTAAAATGATGTACACAGCCTATGTGCGCTCCGTCATAGACTATGCCGCACCAGTTCTGTGCACCTACTCCCAAAGCGATATGAAAAGGCTTGAAAGCATTCAAAATGAAGCCATGACAATCATTCTTGGAGTTCCAAGAACTGCCAAAACGTCTAATCTACGAGAGGAGTTGTCCCTTCCCAGTGTTAAAAGCAGAATTCAGGAGCTGAATGCTAAGCTGCAATTAGGATCGCCAGAGATCCCCATTACAATGATATTGCTAAGAAAAAACTGAGCTCTGTGCTACTCAGGGGAAAAAGGAGAAGCAAAAAATGGCATCACAGATCAGTCTGCTACCTCGAAGAGCTTCACCTGCTTGAGCAAGCCCGTGAGCCTGCCTGTAGAGAGGTTACCTCCCTGGGAGGATGACTCATGCAAGATCATCATCAATGAAATGGCGATGAAAAAATCCAACATGTTACCACAAGAAATGAGGCACAAGTATCTCGAGGAAATTTATAAAGAAGCCGGAGATGAACTAGATCAAATCTACACTGACGGGTCATCTAATCCTGTCAATGGCAGGGCTGGTGCAGGATACACGGTAATCAAGGATAATACTTTCCAACGCAGAAATGAAGAAAAAGCACGTATTGAGAACTATGCCTCTTCAACGCAAGCAGAGCTAACTGCCATGTTATGGCGCTAAAGTTTCTTGAACGGAACACTAATGGTGCAGTGATTTGCACCGATTCAAAAGCAGCACTACAAAGCCTAAGTAAAAATCAGGCAGAAAATCTTGCAATAGTCGCTGAAATTAAGAGATCTGTGAGAGTTCTTACCAATCAGGGAAGAGTCATCAAGTTTCTGTGGATCCCCTCCCATGTTGGGATATGTGGGAATGAACGAGCAGATGTGCTGGCTGCTGAAGGCGCTGAAGGAGACCATATTGAATACTTCATACCCAAGACTCTACTACAAATTAGAGGTATTGTCAGGCAACATCACCGTGACAAGGTAACTGAGGAAAGGAGGATAGAAGCACAAACCAGTGAATCTGTACGATGGTACAACATGGTTGCAGCTGGCAATCCCAATCATTATGGCCGAAGAGGAGGAGGAGAGGGAGAGAGGAGAATCAGTAATAGCGAGAATCCGTCTTGGATACAGATATCCATGGAGATATGGAATGGAAAACAACAGTTGAGCAGCGAAGTTGCAGAATCTGTGGTTGAGAGTGATGGACACCGCCTTGACCACCCTGAGAGAATGTGAACACCTGCGAGACGAGACATCAGAAATATGTGTAGTTAATAAAACCACATTGTTTGAGTTAGGAAAACACTATCTGTCAAATATTGATACTGTTTTAAAAGATTTCCATTTTGCACACGCAAGTAACGTAAGCTTTTAAGGGTTT
>WNGS01080371.1:0-18145 GCA_020271785.1 Procambarus virginalis | reverse complement strand
ACACTGGCCACCACAGGCCACCACTCTCATCACTGGCCACCACTGGCGACCTCTCTCACATAGGCCACCACTCTCATACTGGCCATCACTGGCGACCTCTCTCTACACAGGCCACCACTCTCGACACTGGCCACAACTCTCGACACTGGCCACCACTCTTAACACTGCCCACCACTCTCAACACAGGCACCACTCTCAACACTGGCCACCACTCTTAACACTGGCCACCACTCTCGACACTGGCCACCACTCTCAACACTGGCCACTATTCTTAACACTGGCCACCACTCTTAACACTGGCCACCACTCTCAACACTGGCCACCACCCTCAACACTGGCCACCACTCTCAACACTGGCCACCACCCTCAACACTGGCCATCACTCTTAACACAGGCTACCACTCTCAGCACTGGCCACCACTCTCAACACTGGCCACCACTCTCAACACAGGCCACCACTCTCAACTCAATACTGGCCACCACTAAACACTGGCCACACTCTCACCACTGGCCACCACTGGCCACCACTCTCAACACAGTCCACCACTCTAACACTGGCCACCACTCTCAACACTGGCCACCACTCTCCACAGTGGCCACCACCCTCAACACTGCCCACTACTCTCGACACTGGCCACCACCCTCAACACTGGCCACCTCTCTCAACACAGGCCACCACTCTTAACACTGGCCACCACTCTCAACACTGTCCACCACTCTCGACACTGGCCACCACTCCTAACACCGGCCACAACTCTCAACACTGCCCTCCACTCTCAACACTGGCCAGAACTCTCAACACTGGCCCCCCACTCTCAACACTGGCCACCACTCTCAACAGTGGCCACCACTCTCAACACTGGCCACTACTCTCAACACTGGACACCACTCTCAACAGTGGCCACCACTCTCAACAATTGCCACCACACTTAACACTGGCCACCACTCTCGACACTGGCCACCACTCTCAACAATGGCCACCATTCTCAACACTGGCCACCACTCTCAACAATTGCCACAACTCTCAACACTGGCCACTACTCTTAACACTGGCCACAACTCTCAACACTGGCCACCACTCTTAACACTGGCCACATCTTTTAACACTGGCCACCACTCTCAACACTGGCACCACTCTTAACACAGGCCACACTTTTAACACTGGCCACCACTCTCACCTCTGGCCACCACTCTCACCACTGGCCACCACTCTCAACACTGGCCACCACTCTCAACACTGGCCACAACTTTTAACACTGGCCACAACTCTAAACACTGGCCACCACTCTCACCACTGGCCACCACTCTCACCACTGGCCACCACTCTCATCACTGGCCACCACTCTCAACACTGGCCACCACTCTCAACACTGGCCACCAATCTCACCACTCACCACTGGCCACCACTCTCAACATTGGCCATCACTCTCAACACTGGCCACCACTCTCACCATTGGCCACCACTGGCCACCACTCTCAATCCTGCCACCACTGGTCACCACTCTCAACACTGGCCAACACTCTCAACACTGGCCACTACTCTCAACACAGGCCATCACTCTCAACACTGGCCACCACTCTCAACACTGGCCACCACTCTGAACACTGGCATCCACTCTCAACACTGGCCACCACTCTCAACACTGGCCACCACAGGCCACCACTCTCATCACTGGCCACCACTGGCGACCTCTCTCAACATAGGCCACCACTCTCAATACTGGCCATCACTGGCGACCTCTCTCTACACAGGCCACCACTCTCGACACTGGCCACAACTCTCGACACTGGCCACCACTCTTAACACTGCCCACCACTCTCAACACAGGCCACCACTCTCAACACTGGCCACCACTCTTAACACTGGCCACCACTCTCGACACTGGCCACCACTCTCAACACTGGCCACTATTCTTAACACTGGCCACCACTCTTAACACTGGCCACCACTCTCAACACAGGCCACCACTCTTAACACTGGCCACCAATCTTAACACTGGCCACCACTCTAACACTGGCCACCACTCTCAACACTGGCCACCACCCTCAACACTGGCCACCACTCTCCACAGTGGCCACCACCTCAACACTGCCCACTACTCTCGACACTGCCACCACCCTCAACACTGGCCACCTCTCTCAACACAGGCCACCACTCTTAACACTGGCCACCACTCTCAACACTGTCCACCACTCTCGACACTGGCCACCACTCCTAACACCGGCCACAACTCTCAACACTGGCCCTCCACTCTCAACACTGGCCAGAACTCTCAACACTGGCCCCCCACTCTCAACACTGGCCACCACTCTCAACAGTGGCCACCACTCTCAACACTGGCCACTACTCTCAACATTGGACACCACTCTCAACAGTGGCCACCACTCTCAACAATTGCCACCACACTTAACACTGGCCACCACTCTCGACACTGGCCACCACTCTCAACAATGGCCACCATTCTCAACACTGGCCACCACTCTCAACAATTGCCACAACTCTCAACACTGGCCACTACTCTTAACACTGGCCACAACTCTCAACACTGGCCACCACTCTTAACACTGGCCACATCTTTTAACACTGGCCACCACTCTCAACACTGGCACCACTCTTAACACAGGCCACAACTTTTAACACTGCCACCACTCTCACCTCTGGCCACCACTCTCACCACTGGCCACCACTCTCAACACTGGCCACCACTCTCAACACTGGCCACAACTTTTAACACTGGCCACAACTCTAAACACTGGCCACCACTCTCACCACTGGCCACCACTCTCACCACTGGCCACCACTCTCATCACTGGCCACCACTCTCAACACTGGCCACCACTCTCAACACTGGCCACCAATCTCACCACTCACCACTGGCCACCACTCTCAACATTGGCCATCACTCTCACACTGGCCACCACTCTCACCATTGGCCACCACTGGCCACCACTCTCAATCCTGGCCACCACTGTCACCACTCTCAACACTGGCCAACACTCTCAACACTGGCCACTACTCTCAACACAGGCCATCACTCTCAACACTGGCCACCACTCTCAACACTGGCCACCACTCTGAACACTGGCATCCACTCTCAACACTGGCCACCACTCTCAACACTGGCCACCACAGGCCACCATTCTCATCACTGGCCACCACTGGCGACCTCTCTCAACATAGGCCACCACTCTCAATACTGGCCATCACTGGCGACCTCTCTCTACACAGGCCACCACTCTCGACACTGGCAACAACTCTCGACACTGGCCACCACTCTTAACACTGCCCACCACTCTCAACACAGGCCACCACTCTCAACACTGGCCACCACTCTTAACACTGGCCACCACTCTCGACACTGGCCACCACTCTCAACACTGGCCACTATTCTTAACACTGGCCACCACTCTTAACACTGGCCACCACTCTCAACACAGGCCACCACTCTTAACACTGGCCACCAATCTTAACACTGGCCACCACTCTTAACACTGGCCACCACTCTCAACACTGGCCACCACCCTCAACACTGGCCACCACTCTCAACACTGGCCACCACCCTCAACACTGGCCATCACTCTTAACACAGGCTACCACTCTCAGCACTGGCCACCACTCTCAACACTGGCCACCACTCTCAACACAGGCCACCACTCTCAACTCAATACTGGCCACCACTAAACACTGGCCACAACTCTCACCACTGGCCACCACTGGCCACCACTCTCAACACAGTCAACCACTCTTAACACTGGCCACCACTCTCAACACTGGCCACCACTCTCCACAGTGGCCACCACCCTCAACACTGCCCACTACTCTCGACACTGGCCACCACCCTCAACACTGGCCACCTCTCTCAACACAGGCCACCACTCTTAACACTGGCCACCACTCTCAACACTGTCCACCACTCTCGACACTGGCCACCACTCCTAACACCGGCCACAACTCTCACACTGGCCCTCCACTCTCAACACTGGCCAGAACTCTCAACACTGGCCCCCCACTCTCAACACTGGCCACCACTCTCAACAGTGGCCACCACTCTCAACACTGGCCACTACTCTCAACACTGGCCACCACTCTCAACAGTGGCCACCACTCTCAACAATTGCCACCACACTTAACACTGGCCACCACTCTCGACACTGGCCACCACTCTCAACAGTGGCCACCACTCTCAACACTGGCCACCTTTCTCAACATTGGCCACCACACTTAACACTGGCCACCACTCTCAACACTGGCCACCACTCTCATCACTGACCACAACTCTTAACACTGGCCAGTACTCACAACACTGGCCACCACTCTCACCATTGGCCACCACAGGCCACCACTCTCACCATTGGCCACCACAGGCCACCACTCTGAACACTGGCCACCACTCTCAACACTGTCCACCACTCTCAACACTGGCCACCACTGGCCACCACTTGCCACCACTCTCACCACTGGCCACCACTCTCAACACTGGCCACCACTGTCCACCGCTGGCCACTACTCTCAACACTGGCCACCACTCTCACCACTGGCCACCACAGGCCACCACTATCACTACTGGGCACCACAGCCCACCACTCTCACCACTGGCCACCACTGGCCACCACTCTCAACACTGGCCACCACTCTCAACACTGTCCACCACTCTCACCACTAGCCACCACCTTCAACACTGGCCACTACTCTCAACACTGGTCACCATTCTCAACACTAGCCACCACTCTCAACACTGGACACCACTTGCCATCACTCTCAACACTGGCCACCACTCTTAACACTGGTCACCACTCTCAACACTGGCCACCAATCTTAATACTGGCCACCATTCTCAACACTGGCCACTACTCTCACCACTGGCCACCACAGGCCACAACTCTCAACACTGGCCACCACTCTCAACAATGGCCACCATTCTCAACACTGGCCACTACTCTTAACACTGGCCACCACTCTCAATAGTGGCCACCACTCTCAACACTGGCCAAAACTCTCAACACTGGCCCCCCACTCTCAACAGTGGCCACCACTCTCAACACTGGCCACCACTCTTAACACTGGCCTCAAGTTTTAACACTGGCCACCACTCTCAACACTGGCACCACTCTTAACACTGGCCACAACTTTTAACACTGGTCACCACTCTCACCATTGGCCACCACTCTCACCACTTGCCACCACTTTCAACACTGGCCACAACTTTTAACACTGGCCACCACTCTCAACACTGGCCACCACTCTCAACACTGGCCACTACTCTCAACACTGGCCTCCACTCTCAACACTGGGCACCACTCTCAACATTGGCCACAACTCTCAACACTGGCCACCACTCTCACCACTTGCCACCACTTTCAACACTGGCCACAACTTTTAACATTGGCCACCACTCTCAACACTGGCCACCACTCTCACCTCTGGCCACCAAAGGCCACCACTCTCACCATTGGCCACCACTGGCCACCACTCTCAACACTGGCCACCACTCTTACCACTGACCACCACTCTCAGCTCTGGCCACCACTCTCAACACTGGCCACCATTCTCAACTCTGGCCCCCACTCTCAACTCTGGCCACCACTCTCAACACTGGCCACTATTCTGAACAATGTCCACCACTCTTAACTCTTGCCACCACTCTCAACACTGGCCATCACTCTCAACATTGGCCACCACTCTCAACACTGGCCACCACTCTCAACACTGGCCACCACTCTCAACACTGGCCACCACTCTCAACACTGGCCACCACTCTCAACACTGGCCACCACTCTCAACTCTGGCCACCACTCTCAACACTGGCCACCACTCTCAACATTGGCCACCACTCTCAACACTGGCCACCACTCTCAACACTGGCCACCACTCTCAACACTGGCCACCACTCTCAACACTGGCCACCACTCTCAACACTGGCCACCACTCTCAACACAGGCCACCACTCTCAACACTGGCCACCACTCTCAACACTGGCCACCACTCTCAACAATGGCCACTACTCTCAACACTGGCCACCACTCTTAACACAGGCCACCACTCTCAACACTGGCAACCACTCTCAACACTGGCCACCACTCTCAACACTGGCCACCACTATCAACACTGGCCACCACTCTCAACAATGGCCACTACTCTCAACACTGGCCACCACTCTCAACACAGGCCACCACTCTCAACACTGGCCACCACTCTCAACACTGGCCACCACTCTCAACATTGGCCACCACTCTCAACACTGGCTACCACTCTCACCACTGGCCACCACTCTTAACACTGGCCACCACTGGCCACCGCTGGCCACTACTCTCAACACTGGCCACCACTCTCACCACTGGCCACCACAGGCCACCACTCTCACTACTGGGCACCACAGCCCACCACTCTCACCACTGGCCACCACTGGCCACCACTCTCAACACTGGCCACCACTCTCAACACTGTCCACCACTCTCACCACTGGCCACCACTCTCAACACTGGCCACTACTCTCAACACTGGCCACCACTCTCACCACTGTCCACCACTCTTAATACTGGCCACCATTCTCAACACTGGCTACCACTCTCAACACTGGACACCACTTGCCACCACTCTCAACACTGGTCACCACTCTTAACACTGGTCACCACTCTCAACACTGGACACCACTTGCCACCACTCCCAACACTGGCCACCACTCTTAACACTGGTCACCACTCTCAACACTGGCCACCAATCTTAATACTGGCCACCATTCTCAACACTGGCCACTACTCTCACCACTGGCCACCACAGGCCACAACTCTCAACACTGACCACCACTCTCAACAATGGCCACCATTCTCAACACTGGCCACCACTCTCAACAATGGCCACAACTCTCACCACTGGCCACCAGTCTCAACATTGGCCACCACTCTTGTCATTGGCCACAACTTTTAACACTGGCCACCACTCTCAACACTGGCACCACTCTTAACACTGGCCACAACTTTAAACACTGGCCACCACTCTCACCACTGGCCACCACTCTCACCATTGGCTACCACTCTCAACACTGGCCAGCACTCTCATCACTGGCCACAACTTTTAACACTGGCCACCACTCTCAACACTGGCCACCACTCTCACCACTGGCCACCACTCTCAACACTGTCCATCATTCTCAACACTGGCTCCACTCTCAACACTGGCCACAACTTTTAACACTAGCCACCATTCTAAACACTGGCCAGCACTCTCACCACTGGCCACCACTCTCACCACTGGCCACGACTCTCAACACTGGCCACCACTCTCAACACTGGCCACCACTCTTAAGGTGTCTCTGTACATACCAGTTGAATTGCTCCTGGCAGTATGGGTGCGAGTCACTTCTGGGGTGTGAGTTTTCAGTTGCATATAGTCTTGTTGACCATTCAGGCTTGTTCGCATTTGTGTTCCTTACGTGTGCCCCATAGAATGAGGTGATTTGATAAAATGCTATGCCCAAGATTACCATCCGAGTGCCGGAGGGGAAGTGGTTCAAATAGCTTCGGCTATCACTTCTTTATGTCCGGTCGTGATGGTCAAACAGATTAAGGCATCCCTGTACATACCAGTTGCATTGCTCCTGGCAGTATGGGTTCGAGTCACTTCTGGGGTGTGAGTTTTCAGTTATATATATGTATATATATATATATATATATATATATATATATATATATATATATATATATATATATATATATATATATATATATATATATATATATATATATATACACTAGAAGGTGAAGGGACGACGACGTTTCGGTCCGTCCTGGACCATTCTCAAGTCGATTGTGATGAAGTATGTTGTTGTTGTTATAGATTCAGCTACTCGGAACAAGTTCCAAGTAGCACGGGCTATGGTGAGCCCGTAACGTACCTGGCACAGGAGCTGGGCAAGAAGCACGGGCTATGCTGGAACAACCGTGGACACCTTCAAGAGAAAACTGGACTGTTTCGTAAGAGAAGTCCCGGATCCGCCGGGCTGTGGTGGGTATGTGGCTCTGCGGGCCGCTCCAAGCAACAGCCTGGTGGATCAAACTCTCACAAGTCGAGACTGGCCTTGGGCCGGGCTTGGAGAGTAGAAGAACTCCCAGAACCCCATCAACCAGGTAACCAGATATCAACCAACCAGGTATCAACCAGGTATGGTTAGCCTCGTGGACAGGAGATGTCTCCCGTCGTGATGAAGTAGAGAGACAGGCAATAAATAGGCAAGAGAGAGCTGAGGAGCAAAGTAAGGTAAAACAGGTGAGGTAAGTAAGGTGATGACAACGGTAAATATTACACTCAAACTTTCGGGGGTTGCTATGGGTTCCCCTCTCTCCCCTGTTCTTGCTAATTTCTACATGGAATACTTCGAAACTGTTCTTCTTCCTTCTATTGATACTCGTCCCTGTCTTTGGTTTCGCTATGTTGATGACATTTTTGCTTTATGGCCTCATGACCTAAATCTTTTCCAGCCTTTCCTCACCTCTCTTAACAATCTGGCTCCTTCTATCCATTTCAAAGTTGAGTGGGAATCTAATTCCCTCCTTCCTTTTCTTGACGTTCATGTCCACAGCTCTGTGTCTGGGTTTTCTTTCTCTGTCTACAGTAAACCCATGCATAGTGGCATGTACATTCACTTCTTTTCCTACCATCCTCCTTCTGTTAAGAAAAGTGTCCTCGTCTCTCTCTTCCTCCGCGCTCTAAGCATCAGCGACCCTCAGTTTCTTGATTCTGAAATTGCCTTTATCTGCAAATCATTCTTTCGTCTTGGTTACCCTTTGCATTTCATCAACTGTGCCTACTCTCATGCTAAACGAAATTTCTTTCATCCTAAACCTCCTTCCAACACTAGTAGCACTGTACTATGCCTTCCCTTCATATCTGAACTCAAAACATTTACCAATACCTTTCGTCCTCTTGACATTAAACTCGCCTTTCGACAAACTAACACACTTCATAGCAATCTAGTTCACACTGCTCCTCCTGTTTCTAATGCTGCTGGTGTCTACTCTATTTCCTGTTCGTCTTGTCCTGTCCAATACTTTGGCGAAACTGGCCGTACACTGAATGACAGACTTAAAGACACAAAGAGAGTTTAAGTCTGCAGACATCACTATCAATGCTCTCTTTATCTGCCATGTAAGGGATTATAATCATCCCATTGATTGGTCTTCCTCCAAATAATCTTTCCTGCCTCTACTCTACACANGTTCAGATCTGAAACCTACATCTATGGGCAGCACAAAACGTCCACTAGACTGTGCGACACAGTGGTTGCAAGGATCAGGTTGGGTTACCGTTACCTGTGGCAGGTGGCTGCAGGTGACGGATCTCCCAATCCTGAGCACTGCAGTTGCAAACTCTGTGAGCAGGGACTACGGCACGATCTCCCGCACTACATCACTGATGCCCAGTTATTAGACCTTTCAGACCAGTTGGCATGAGGTACCTGGAGCTTTGCAATTATTTTATTCACTCTAGTATTCTTGAAGATATCCTCACAGTGCACCCAAAATTTGCCAGTGCAGGCTACTAAACATATGGCCCTGTATGACTAACCATCCTTCGAGATGGGACTTTTATTACCACTGCTACCTTATTCAATCTTGTGTTGATGATATCCTCAAAATGCATCCTGAGTCTGTCAGTGCAGACTGCTTATCACATGCCTCTGTATGACTAACCATCCTGTGTGATGGGGATTTCTTAGCATCAACTAGTTAACTTTTTGACACACTGTACTCCACTTCATATAGTCTAGGGTAGCTGCACTAATGCAGATGTGCTAATGTAATAATAATAATAATAATAAAAAAAGTTAACTGTTAACCGGGTATCAACGCAATTCTTGTCGATAAAAACTCCCCAGTCACTACCACGTGTCTCGCCACTCCTCACGCCAGGGATGCCTCGTGTGTAATGGCGTCTCCGCCTTCCCTCAACCCGTCTCTCGCATTCACCACAGAAATTATTAATCACGAACAATTCTTTTCCGTGCAATTATGGATGTAATACGTTAATGAGAACTAGGTTGCAATTATAGGGACTTAAATATTATCATATTCTCGTTTAATGGTCTTAAACGAGAACTGGAGATGATTTTTATTCTCCATAGCATTCGCACGTAACAGATAAAACTGCTACTTGATAACAATTTCAGTTAATAACTCTCGGTTTTAGATTATCGCGAGTCATATTATCCGTAGATAATTATTACACGGAATACTGATAATTTTAGAGAACCACATTCAATTCTCTAACACATTGGTAATAAACGTGTCTAACTAGACATTATCTGACGCAATGTTGCTACTCAATTTCATGAGAATTCTAGCACTAATACGCAGATGAAATGATCTAATTTATGTTGACACTACCGTTGGTGAGATTAATAACTACTGTAGTTAGTATATAATGATGATGATTTATTATAATACAATAGTAGTTTATTAGTGTTGGAAATTTCCAACAACAGTCATATAGTATACTGGACAAACACAGTCATACAGTATACTGGACAAACACAGTCATACAGTATACTGGACAAACACAGTCATACAGTATACTGGACAATCAGTCATACAGTATACTGGACAAACAGTCATACAGTATACTGGACAAACACAGCCATACAGTATACTGGACAAACACAGTCATACAGTATACTGGACAAACAGTCATACAGTATACTGGACAAACAGTCATACAGTACACTGGACAAACACAGCCATACAGTATACTGGACAGTCATACAGTATACTGGACAAACAGTCATACAGTATACTGGACAAACACAGCCATACAGTATACTGGACAAACACAGCCATATAGTATGCTGGACAAACACAGCCATACAGTATACTGGACAAACACAGCCATACAGTATACTGGACAAACACAGCCATATAGTATGCTGGACAAACACAGCCATACAGTATGCTGGACAAACACAGCCATATAGTATACTGGACAAACACAGCCATACAGTATATTGGACAAACACAGCCATACAGTATACAGGACAAACACAGCCATGCAGTATACTGGACAAACAGTCATACAGTATACTGGACAAACACAGCCATACAGTATACTGGACAAACACAGCCATATAGTATGCTGGACAATCAGTCGTACAGTGTATTGGACAAACAGTCATACAGAATACTGGACAAACACAGCCATACAGTATACTGGACAAACACAGCCATATAGTATACTGGACAAACACAGCCATACAGTATACTGGACAAACATACGGTATACTGGACAAACACAGCCATATAGTATACTGGACAAACAGTCGTACAGTATAATGGACAAACAGAGTCATATAGTATACTGGACAAACAGTCGTACAGTATAATGGACAAACAGTCATACAGTATAATGGAAAAACACAGCCATACAGTGTTCTGGACAAGCAGTCATACAGTATACTGGACAAACACAGCCATACAGTATACTGGACAAACACAGTCATACAGTATACTGGACAAACAGAGTCATACAGTATACTGGACAAACAGAGCCTTACAGTATATTGGACAAACACAGCCATATAGTATACTGGACAAAGAGAGTCATACAGTATAATGGACAAACAGAGCCATACAGTATTCTGGACAAACACAGTCATACAGTATACTGGACAAACACAGTCATACAGTATACTGAAAAACAGAGCCTTACAGTATATTGGACAAACACAGCCAAACAGTATATTGGACAAACACAGCCATACAGTATACTGGACAAACACAGTCAAACAGTATACTGGACAAACACAGCCAAACAGTATACTGGACAAACACAGTCATACAGTATACTGGACAAACACAGTCATACAGTATACTGGACAAACACAGTCATACAGTATACTGGACAAACACAGTCATACAGTATACTGGACAAACACAGCCTTACAGTATATTGGACAAACACAGCAAAACAGTATACTGGACAAACACAGCCATACAGTATACTGGACAAACACAGTCATACAGTATACTGGGCAAACACAGCCATAAAGTATACTGGACAAACACAGCCATACAGTATATTGGACAAACACAGCCAAACAGTATACTGGACAAACACAGCCATACAGCATACTGGACAAACACAGTCATACAGTATACTGGACAAACACAGTCATACAGTATACTGGACAAACACAGTCATACAGTATACTGGACAAACACAGCCATACAGTTTACTGGATAAACACAGGCATACAGTATACTGGACAAACACAGTCATACAGTATACTGGACAAACATTCATGCAGTATACTGGACAAACACAGCCAAACAGTATACTGGACAAACACAGCCAAACAGTATACTGGACAAACACAGCCATACAGTATTCTAGACAAACACAGTCATACAGTATACTGGACAAACACAGCCATACAGTATAATGGACAAACACAGCCATACAGTATACTGGACACACACAGCCATACAGTATATTGGACAAACACAGCCATACAGTATAATGGACACACACAGCCATACAGTATACTGGACACACACAGCCATACAGTATATTTGACAAACACAGCCATACAGTATACTGGACAAACACAAACACACAACAAAGCAAACATTCTCATTTATACAATGAATGTGCAGACATTTCACCGATATTTTCAATAAGGTACCTTGCGTGAGGTGTCGCGCAGGTGTCGTGTAGGTGTCATGCAGGTGTCGTGCGAGTGTCGTGCAGGTGTCGTGCAGGTGTCGTGCGGGTGTCGTGCAGTTGTCATGTAGGTGTCACGCGGGTGTCGTGCATGTGTCATGCGGGTGTCGTGCATGTGTCGTGTAGGTGTTGTGACGGTAACGTGTTGGAAATTGTGGTCGGCAGTCTTCCAAATAGCAGGTGTCAATGCTGGGCCACTTACAGTTAATTTATATAAAAAAAGGAAAAAAAATGAGTGACTGCTTGTCTGATAATCTGTGGTAAGGCAAGATACACGAAAACACAAAAATATAAAAAATACTTTAATGAATCTAGAAAACAAAATAAAATAAAGACGATACCTTGGCATTTAAAATAATGTAAAAGAAAATTACATAAAAATATATAATAAATTGAAAAGGGGGGAACTGGTTACTTTAACAAAGTTAAATGGTGCTGGGAATATATGCACTAGCTATAAACCTCTTATTTGATCACACGAGGTGGGTCAAATTAGGTGTTCACAGCATGAGCACGAGATATATTCTGGCTGAGAAAGCTGCAAGGGACTCCAACAATGACTGGCGATGAAATGTGATTGGCGTGGAGCGGGGGTGGTGTGTTGGTTGGCGGCCAATGAGAACGCAGGACGGCCGCAAGTCGCTCGTTTGGCTGGGAGTAGTAGTTGACAAGTCGACCAGGTGTGCAGCAGGTGCTGGAGAGGGGGGGGAGGAGGGAGTTGCAGGTGCGTGTGGCTGTCTTGATATATACGTTAAGCCACTATAAAACGTATCTTGCATATTGTTGAGAACGTGATGAAGTAAGGAAATAGCAGGCTCAATCTCTGGGAAGAGATTATTGTCACAGTGTCATGCAGGTGTCATGCGGATGTCGTGCATGTGGCGTGTAGGTGTCGTGCAGGTGTCGTGCAGGTGTCGTGTAGGTGTCGTGCAGGTGTCGTGCGGGTGTCGTGCAGGTATCGTGCATGTGTCTTACAGGTGTCGTGTCGGTGTCCTGCGGGTGTCGTACAGGTGTCGTGCGGGTGTCGTACAGGTATCGTGCACGTGTCGTGCAGGTGTCGTGTAGGTGTCGTGCGGGTGTCGTGCAGGTGTCGTGCGGGTGTCGTGCGGGTGTCGTGCAGGTGTCGTGCTTGTGTCGGGCGGGTGTCGTGCGGGTGTCGTGCAGGTGTCGTGCGGGTGTCGTGCGGGTGTCGTGCAGGTGTCGTGCGGGTGTCGTGCAGGTGTCGTGCTTGAGTCGTGCGGGTGTCGTGCGGGTGTCGTGCAGGTGTCGGTCGCGTCAGTAATTAAGGTGAAGGAGGAGACCCCAGGCTCCAAAAGGCCGCCTCCTCCGACTCTAATGAACTAATAAACACAAAGTTCTCTAGCCTCTGTCACCCTCCAGCAACCACTGGCCACTACTCTCAACACTAGCTACCACTGGCCACTACTCTCAACACTAGCTACCACTGGCCACTACTCTCACCACTGGCTACCACTGGCCACCACTCTCACCACTGGCTACCACTGGCCACTACTCTCAACACTGGCCACCACTCTCAACACTGGCTACCACTGGCCACCACTCTAAATACTGGCAACCACTGGCCTCTACTCTCACCACTGGCTACCACTGGCCACCACTCTCACCACTGGCTACCACTGGCCACTACTCTCAACACTGGCAACCACTGGCCACTACTCTCAACACTGGCTACCACTGGCCACTACTCTCAACACTGGCAGCCACTGGCCACTACTCTCAACACTGGCTACCACTGGCCACTACTCTCAACACTGGCTACCACTGGCCACTACTCTCAACACTGGCAACCACTGGCCACCACTCTCAACACTGGCAACAACTGGCCACTACTCTCAACACTGGCTACCACTGGCCACTACTCTCAACACTAGCTACCACTGGCCACTACTCTCACCACTGGCTACCACTGGCCACTACTCTCAACACTGGCTACCACTGGCCACTACTCTCAACACTGGCAACCAATGGCCACTACTCTCAACACTGGCTACCACTAGCCACTACTCTCAACACTGGCTACCACTGGCCACTACTCTCAACACTGGCAACCACTGGCCACCACTCTCAACACTGGCAACAACTGGCCACTACTCTCAACACTGGCTACCACTGGCCACTACTCTCGACACTGGCAACAACTGGCCACTACTCTCAACACTGGCCACCACTTGCGACCTCTTTCAACACAGGCCACCACTCTCAACACTAGCCACCACTGGCGACCTTTCTCAACACAGACCACCACTCTCAACACAGGCCACCACGCTTAACACTGGCCACCGCTCTCAACACAGGCCACAACTCTCAACACTGGCCACCACTCTTAACACTGGCCACCACTCTCAACACTGGCCAGCTCTCTCAACACAGGCCACCAAACTCAACACTGGCCACCACTCTCAACACTGGCCACCACCCTCAACACTGGCCACCACTCTCAACACAGGCCACCACTCTTAACACTGGCCACCACTCTCAACACTGGCCACCACACACAACACTGGCCACCACCTACAACACTGGCCACCACTCTAAACACTGGCCACCTCCCTCAACACTGGTCACCACTCTCGACACTGGCCACCACTCTCAACACTGCCCACCACTCTCGACACTGGCCACCACTCTCAAAACTGGCCTCCCACTCTCAACAATGGCCACAACTCTCAACACTGGCCACATCTCTCAACACTGGCCACAACTCTCAACACTGGCCACCACCCACAACACTGGCCACCACTCTCAACACTGGCCACCACCCTCAACACTGGCCACCACCCTCAACACTGGCCACCAAACTCAACACTGGCCACCACCCTCAACACTGCCCACCACTCTTAACACTGGCCACCACTCTCAACACTGTCCACCACTCTCACCACTGGCCACCACTCTCAACACTGGCCACCACTCTCAACACTGTCCACCACTCTCAACACTGGCCACCACTCTTAACACTGGCCACCACTCTCGACACTGGCCACCACTCTCAACTCCGGCCACAACTCTCAACACTGGCTCCCCATTCTCAACACTGGCCACAACTCTAAACACTGGCCCCCCACTCTCAACACTGGCCTCCACTCTCAACACTGGCCACCACTCTCAACACTGGCCACCACTCTCAACACTTGCCATCACTCTTTACACAGGCTACCACTCTCAGCACTGGCCACCACTCTCAACACTGGCCACCACTCTCAACACTGGCCACTACTCTCAACACTGGCCACCACTCTCAACACTGGCCATCACTCTTAACACAGGCCACCACTCCCAGCACTGGCCACCACTCTCAACACTGGCTACCACTCTCAACACTGGCCACCACTCTCAACACTGGCCACCACTCTCAACACTGGCCACCACTCTCAACACTGGCCACCACTCTCAACACTGGCCACCACTCTCAACACTGGCCATCACTCTTAACACAGGCTACCACTCTCAGCACTGGCCACCACTCTCAACACTGGCCACCACTCTCAACACAGGCCACCACTCTCAACTCAATACTGGCCACCACTAAACACTGGCCACAACTCTCACCACTGGCCACCACTGGCCACCACTCTCAACACAGTCCACCACTCTTACACTGGCCACCACTCTCAACACTGGCCACCACTCTCCACAGTGGCCACCACCCTCAACACTGCCCACTACTCTCGACACTGGCCACCACCCTCAACACTGGCCACCTCTCTCAACACAGGCCACCACTCTTAACACTGGCCACCACTCTCAACACTGTCCACCACTCTCGACACTGGCCATCACTCCTAACACCGGCCACAACTCTCAACACTGGCCCTCCACTCTCAACACAGGCCACCACTCTTAACACTGGCCACCACTCTCAACACTGTCCACCACTCTCGACACTGGCCATCACTCCTAACACCGGCCACAACTCTCAACACTGGCCCTCCACTCTCAACACTGGCCAGAACTCTCAACACTGGCCCCCCACTCTCAACACTGGCCACCACTCTCAACAGTGGCCACCACTCTCAACACTGGCCACTACTCTCAACACTGGCCACCACTCTCAACAATGCCACCACACTTAACACTGGCCATCACTCTCGACACTGGCCACCACTCTCAACAGTGGCCACCACTCTCAACACTGGCCACCTTTCTCAACATGGCCACCACACTTAACACTGGCCACCACTCTCAACACTGGCCACCACTCTCATCACTGACCACAACTCTTAACACTGGCCAGTACTCATAACACTGGCCACCACTCTCACCATTGGCCACCACAGGCCACCACTCTCACCATTGGCCACCACAGGCCACCACTCTGACACTGGCCACCACTCTCAACACTGTCCACCACTCTCAACACTGGCCACCACTGGCCACCACTTGCCACCACTCTCACCATGGCCACCACTCTCAACACTGGCCACCACTGTCCACCGCTGGCCACTACTCTCAACACTGGCCACCACTCTCACCACTGGCCACCACAGGCCACCACTATCACTACTGGGCACCACAGCCCACCACTCTCACCACTGGCCACCACTGGCCACCACTCTCAACACTGGCCACCACTCTCAACACTGTCCACCACTCTCACCACTAGCCACCACCTTCAACACTGGCCACTACTCTCAACACTGGTCACCATTCTCAACACTAGCCACCACTCTCAACACTGGACCCACTTGCCATCACTCTCAACACTGGCCACCACTCTTAACACTGGTCACCACTCTCAACACTGGCCACCAATCTTAATACTGGCCACCATTCTCAACACTGGCCACTACTCTCACCACGGCACCACAGGCCACAACTCTCAACACTGGCACCACTCTCAACAATGGCCACCATTCTCAACACTGGCCACCACTCTCAACAATTGCCACAACTCTCAACACTGGCCACTACTCTTAACACTGGCCACAACCCTCAACTCTGGCCACCACTCTTAACACTGGCCACATCTTTTAACACTGGCCACCACTCTCAACACTGTGCACCACTCTTAACACAGGCCACAACTTTTAACACTGGCCACCACTCTCACCTCTGGCCACCACTCTCACCACTGGCCACCACTCTCAACACTGGCCACCACTCTCAACACTGGCCCCAACTTTTAACACTGGCCACAACTCTAAACACTGGCCACCACTCTCACCACTGGCCACCACTCTCACCACTGCCCCCACTCTCATCACTGGCCACACTCTCAACACTGGCCACCACTCTCACACTCTCAACACTGGCCACCAATCTCACCACTCACCACTGGCCACCACTCTCAACATTGGCCACACTCTCAAACACTGGCCACCACTCTCACCATTGGCCACCACTGGCCACCACTCTCAATCCTGGCCACCACTGGTCCCCTCTCAACACTGGCCAACACTCTCAACACTGGCCACT
>WNGS01080369.1:0-17353 GCA_020271785.1 Procambarus virginalis | reverse complement strand
GCTGGCTCCTCTCCACCAGAGCCAGACCCCGTTCCAGAGACGCCAGAGCCCGACCCCGTTCCAGAGACGCCTGTCAACCTGGACCATACAACTCCAGATACACCAGCAACTCCAGATACACCAGCAACTAAACTGATACCGTGGCTTCGGATACCACGTCTTCTGATGACGACTCGAACGCCGATGTTGATATTGAAACAGAAAACATCACCCCCAGCACCAGAGACCACTGCAGCACACACACTCACCACACTCATACAGTGCAATCTCCAATACTCGACAACTTTACGAGGAATGTGATAAGCAGATTTATGGATCTCCTGAATTCAGGCGCTCACCAGTAAAATCTACAATGTGAAGTTTGCAGAAAACATACTGAAACAACCCAAACCAACCATATTGGAATGTATCGAATGAAGAAATCTTCGAACATTGCGATGAAGCAACATTGTGTAAGGATCTCTTCCCACCTGACTACCCCCAGTACAAGGAACATCAAATGATTACTAGAAGTAAGAAAAATAGAAGATCTAAGAAGAAACCAACTGAGAGCAGCCGCTCTTTCCCCCTCTTAGGGGGATGGGGACCTAATTTTGCTTGTTTTGAGATGGTGGTACCAGACGTAGACACACTCCACACACCAAGAAGAAAGAAAACCTCCACTGCCGCCTTCCAGACCCGTCTCCCAGCCTAGCCAGATATGGATTGATACAGCATCTACATTTGACATGCAGCTGGGTCTAGCCCTGGCACTTTTCTTCAACTTCAGCATTTCCTCTCACCGACTTCTCTTTCAGCTGTCCCCACTTCAAGGCTCGCCCCAATGGGCTCTTTCCTGATCATTCAGATTCAGCATAGATTCAGCGCAAAATAGACATCAAACCAATCAGCATCGTTGCAGGAGTAGCATCTCTCGCTCGCAGTGTGACTTAGGCGGCCCTCTGCTTGAGCGCTACGCACGCCACTCTCCAACGTCTGATACCTCTTTGAGTGCGTGAGTGGATGGATCGATCAGCTCGCCAGCCATAAAGCAAGCCAGCATCGTCTCGCTGTCCTACAGCAGCTGTATTCTCCAGCCTTGACGAGCACTTCGGTGCAGCCAAAAACCAGTTCCAGCCAGCCAGTAGTATTGGAGCAGAACCAGGCGCTTCCCAGCCAGCATCTAGACCAGGCAGTGACATCTTCCTCGTGGCATCTTCTGTGTGTTGTCCAATGTGCTTGTGTCAGGTCTGACTGCATTTAGGTGAACAGCCCCACTTCGAGCCAGAACAGGCCCAGGTGAGAAGACGGAAGTTCACCTTTTGCAGTTGAGTCATGGCATAGGTACATTCTTTTTCTCCTCTTCTAAAATTCTTCCGTTTCTGACACTGCCGAGCCAGTTGTGGAATCTCGTGATCGTGCGAGCCCACCATAACTGGGGGTTGCAACCTTCCTGAACACGGTGTTTGTTCGTGGTGAGACCCTTAGGCCAGGTCTTAGACCTGGCCTACACACTGACCCCCACTGAGCTTATTGAATCGCAGTGATTGGCACAAGACAAGGGACTGTCAGTAGATAGTGAGTCACAATGGCTCACTGTCTACGGATGACCTACACTGGAAACACACCCATAGACACAATTGACTGCATCACTACCTTCTTCAATGCCACTGGCACACCTGCCACTAACCACATCAAACATGCCAACACAAACACCATAAAATTTCTCATTGCCTCAGAAGACGACCTTTTTGCCTGTTTCAGGGAACCTGCTCTAAGTAAACTCACACAAGCCTCACTGACTCCTGTCCTCACTATCGAACAGAAAATCAAATGCTCTGTACTTGTAAGAAATGTTGACAGCACTGTCCTTTCAGCACCTAACAATATCAATCTCACTCAAGACATCTCACGCAGGAATGCTATTACTGTGATGGAGATATACCCAGTGCCCAATACAAAAAACCTCAAGATCCAATGCTCCTCCCCCACTGAAGCTCAAAAACTCTTACATCATGGGATTAAAATCCTCAACACCAGTACTCCTCCCTATCTCATTAGTCCTGTTGACTATCTTCCTTTGATACAGTGTTTTAAATGCTACAAGTATAATCACGAAACACGAAGGTGTAAAAGCACACAAATTTGCTCAAAATGCTCTGCTGAAGGCCACTTCTATACTCAATGCTCTGCCACTATCCTAAAATGCACCAACTGCCAAGGTGCTCACTCAGCAGTAGACAAATCTTGCCCTTTGAGAAAGCAAACCCTAAAATCTCTTCGCAATAACCAACCTCGCACTCATGCACAACCTCATTCTTCTTCTTCAACCTCCCATAACCTGTCTCATCACCAAACAACATCAGCCACCTCAATGTCCTATGCCAGTGTCCTCAATGCTTCACCTCACCAGCAACATCATCTCCATAATACTGCACAACAAACTCAATCCTCTCCACCTCTCTTCCCGCACCCACCACCTCCACCTTATTCTCCTCTTCAGAACCTTTCATATGAACGAGTCACTGCCTGTGTGCAAGCTGCTTACTTGAAGGCTAAGGACGATGGCCGGGACTTTGCTGACTATCTTCCTATCTTTCTCACTCATAACGGCCTTCCTAGTATTTCTGTTCCTCCTACTCAGCTATTGCGCTCTGTTCCATTCTCGCCTACAGTCTTCAGTCCACAAAACACCACAACTTCAGATGTGGGAAATACTACAGTTCCCCCACAATGTCCCCTCAACCCACCCCAGACTACTACAGAAAACGGTGCCACTAACCAAACAGCACATCCTGGACTATCCCAAACTGCATCATCCATGTCAAAAGCACTTTCAACTTCTTCTCAAAACATTGTTCCCTCCACTTCTAATCAGACTACAAACACTACAACCTATGATACCGCTCACCTGGTCCCTGATAATAAGCCTTCTGCCTGCCTCCATCCCCCAACAACTCCAGTCATTCCTTCTGTATCTCATACCATCTCCGAAGCCGCTCAATATCCCGTTGTTTTACTCCCACCTCCCGCTGTCCAGACCCCGTATTGCCTACCACCCTCATCCAAGGTGCACCTTCTTCAGTAACTGCCCAAGTCATTGAATCACGCAAACCTCAAGCTACTGTACATGCACAAAACCCCACCAGCACCTCATCAAAACCTAAAAATTCATAAAGATCATCCAATTCAATGTGCGGGCATATTTCTCCATCAGACACATGGTGTCAGATTTTATTGAGATCGAGAAACCTGATGTGCTGTTATTAAATAGCACATGCATTACGAACTCACATAAAATCAAACATCATGGCTACTCCTCTTACCAATCACCAGATGAAGCACATGAAGGAGTTGCAATACTCATCCGTTCTTCATACAAACACGAACTCTTACACACTCATTGGCTTCACAAACATTTCCTAGCCATTAAAGTTCACACACAGATGGGCCCTCTCATCATCTGCACAACCTATACCCGTCCTAACACCGGCATTCCCATGCAAGATTTCATAACTCTCTTCAACCACACTCACTTGCCTGTTTTTCTGCTGGCAGACCTCAATGCACAACATCCCACATTCCACCACAATACCACAAATCAGCATGGCAGACAGCTTCATCAGATATACACCCAAAAACATTTATTCTTTCTTGGACCTGATTTCCCCACTTTTTTCAATCATGTAGGTTCTGGCAGGCCTGACCTCATATTCACCAACAGACATGGCAGCAACTTGCAACACTTTATTTCACCAGGGCCCATTACGGGCTCTGATCATATTCCCTTAATTATCACAGTCTCCACAAATCCTATTCTCATCCCCAGTACTCCTCAATTCTCATATCATAGAGCAAACTGGGACATGTTCAAACAACACATTGATGACACTGATCTCACTTATGAATACAATGACAAACATCACACTGACATCGACACACAAGCTCGCAACATACAAGACACCATCATTCATGCAGCAAACATATCTATTCCTAAAACAACACACAAACCACATTTCACTTTCCCCCTCCATTCGCTCAAAACGCCTCTTAGCTTGTTATCACACTAGATTCTTACAAAACATACATCGTCATGGACAAATACTATGGGACCTAACAGCATTAAAAAACCACATCCTTAACAGCCTGGATGAAGATCACACAAAACATTGGAAACACCTCATAGAACAACAGAACAATACAGAAAACTGACACCTCAAGAGTTCTGGAGGCGGATTAAACGATTACAAGGATCAACTCACACACCGTTTAAATACCTTCTTCATAATAACAACAAAATCACTGATCCTGATGCAGTACTCAACATTTTTAAACACCACTGGGAACAAATCTTTCACCCACATCCTCCTGAACCAGTTGCACGCCCCAACATTGACAGAGTCGAAGACTGGATAAACCAAAATAGACAAGCAACTACACCAGACGACCTCATCCACCTTGACAATCTCAATTCAAACACTGAACTACAGACTCCCCTAACTCTAGCTGATGTCAAGACAGCTCTCATGGGCACTCGTCGTAGAGCCCCTGGTGCGTCTGGCATTGGACATATCCTTCTTAGACAACTCCCTGCTTCTATCATTAATGCTATCACTAACCTATTCAACGCCTCCCTTGCTTCTGGATACTTCCCTCTCAACTTTAAGTCTGCCACAGCCATTCTTATTCCAAAACCTGGAAAACTTCACACTGACCCTAAGAACTACAGACCCATCAGTCTTCTAGAGACACTTGGCAAAATCTTTGAAAGGCTGATCAACCAAAGACTTAGAAACCACCTAGAAGACAATGACTTACTCTCTAACAAACAGTTTGGATTTCGGCCTCACCGGTCCACTCACGACGCCTTAAACATCATGACCAACTACCTCAGTATCAATAAACGCCAAAGATTCAAGACTGCACTCATCACTAAGGACGTTGAAAAAGCCTTTGACACTGTTTGGCATGACGGTCTAAAATTCAAACTATGCAACAACTTTAATCTTCCCCTTATCACCACCAAACTTCTTTCTAACTACTTAGATAATAGGACAATGAGAATTAAGTTCCTCCGTCAACACTCTGACTACTTCAACTTACATGCCGGTGTTCCCCAAGGTTCTGTTCTTGCCCCAACACTCTACATCCTATACATCAACGACATTCCTGACCCTTCTCATCACACTTCATTAACCATATGCTACGCCGATGATGTCTCTCACCTTGTCACCAGCACCAGACTTGATACACTAACGAACAGAGCGCAAAGAGAACTTGATATTGTCACTGAATGGGAGTACAAATGGCGTATAAAAACCAATTCCAGTAAATCCAAAATTACATACTTTTTCTGCAAAAGTAACATTCGCCCTATTCCTCTTAAACTCTATTCATACACTCCAAATCCTACTTATATCTCTATGTCTCCCTCCTCCACAGTCCTTGGACTCACATTTGATCGACAACTACTCTTTCATAAACACATTACGCAGAAACATGCAATAGCTCTTCAAGCTATGTATAAACTGAACAGACTCAGATATGCAAAACCGGACACAAAAATGCACCTTTACAAAGCACTAATTAGACCTCTTCTAACATATGCTCCACTAGCTCTCTCTCTATCTGCACGTACTAACAAACTAAAGCTTCAAAGAATACAGAATAGAGCATTAAGATGGGTACTCAACACCCGATGGCAAGAGTTTATTACCAGTCAAAGTCTCCATGAAAGTACGAACATTCCTGCCCTAAATGTATACTGGAAAACTTTATCAGACAAACAAATTGATAGACTACTCACTTTTCATGAACAACATATTGATTTTCTACTACACACTCTCAGACGACCGCAACACACTCATGACCTCTTCTCTACCATCCATGATCCTCCTCCTATCTCTATATTTCGATAAACTTTAGATCTATACACCCAGCATCCACCATCATACATTCAGCTCTCAACAACCAGCACAAACCATCCGTAAAAGTTCAGCCCTGACGCTCTTGAGCCAATCACTGTGATGTTGTGAGTTTTGTGATGTCCCTGCTGTTTGTCGCTGAAAACACCCGAATGAGTCCCTGCCTCGAACGCCGCATCCAAATGACACGCAGCTGGGTTTAGCCCTGGCACTTTTTCTCCTACAAATCTTCTTCCTCTCACCCCCCCTTATCTTCTTCTGTCCCCACTTCAATGCTCGCCCCAAGGGCATCTTCTCCTGTATTATTCGGATTCGGATTCGGCGCCAAAATTATTATTCTATCGTCACAACGCCGGCACGAGCATCATCATCATGCCACCCAAGGCATCTGGAAAGGCTGCCAAGAAGGCCGGAAAGGCCCAGAAGGCCATTGCCAAGGGCGATAAGAAAAAGAAGCGCAGGAGGAAGGAGAGCTACAGCATCTACATCTACAAAGTACTGAAGCAAGTCCACCCCGACACCGGTATCTCTTCCAAAGCCATGTCGATCATGAACTCGTTCGTGAACGACATCTTCGAGCGCATCGCCGCCGAGGCTTCTCGCCTGGCCCACTACAACAAGCGTTCCACCATTACCAGTCGGGAGATCCAGACGGCTGTAAGGCTCCTGTTGCCCGGAGAACTGGCCAAGCACGCCGTCTCTGAGGGCACTAAGGCCGTCACCAAGTACACCTCCTCCAAGTAAATGGCTGGCTGACTGACTGCCTGCAGGTGGTGGCTTGGCCTCAAACCAACCAACAAACTCGGCTCCATTGGAGCCACACTTTAATTTCTAAAGAGATTGTGAGTGTTAGACACCATGACTATTATAACAAAAACCTCTGTCACTGAAAGCAAATAACTATAGAATGAGAATATTTATGAAACTGTCTGTGTGTGTGTGTTTCTCTCTCTCTCTCTCTCTCTCTCTCTCTCTCTCTCTCTCTCTCTCTCTCTCTCTCTCTCTCTCTCTCTCTCTCTCTCTCTCTCTCTCTCTCTCTCTCCTCCCTCCCTCCCTCCACACCTATAAGCACTCGGTCTCTTTTTCTAGAGATTAGAGATTCATTATTATGTTCGACGTTAGGATAACTATGCAGTCAGTCCGTCCTCTTATTAAGGTTTGAAAATGTCAAGAAAACAGTTAATTTAAAATGTCGTCTCCTAACTTAACAGATTAAGCCAGAGGACCGAAAACAGAATAAAACGGGACAGGACAGTACGTCACTTATACAAGTTGCTTCGATTTCTAGTACAGTATGACAATTTTTTTTTTGTGGGGGGGTGGGGGGGTGGGGTGGGGGGTGGGGGGAGGGTTGGGGGGGGGGGAGGGGTGCACCTTTGTGGTACATACGAGCAAAAAGTGCCGTTTTGTTTGTAAGAGGACAGGTTGTACTACAAATGACTTGAATTATTGATATCACGTGTACAGTGTATGTATGACACCTAAATTAGTGTATTTATTTATGTTGACCAGACCACACACTAGAAGTTGAAGGGACGACGACGTTTCGGTCCGTCCTGGACCATTCTCAAGTCGCTTGTGATGAGGAGGTAGAGAACAGTATGACAATTTTTTTTTTGTGGGGGGGTGGGGGGGTGGGACCACACACGAACACAAGAGAAGTGTTAAGTCTGCAGACACTAACAATGCTCTCTTCTGCCATGTGAGGGATTCTAATCATCCCATTGATTGGTCTTCCTCCAAAATAATCTTTCCTGCCTCTACTCTTCACAGACGCCGTCTTGTAGAATCGGCTCTTATACACCAAGTACCCAACATGAACATGAGTCCTGGCTTTGTTGCTGTGGACTCTTCCCTTTCACAGTACATACTCAAATGCTCTAATCTTTCTAACAAACGTGACTTAACATAAGCTTACCCCTTCCATTTATCTTTCTTTCTCTTTCCTTTTCTTTCTCTCTTCTCCTACGCTCCCTTGCTATCCTCTTCTTATTCCTATTACTTTTCCTTCGGTGGTTATAATGGGAGCTGCCTCGTATGGGCCAATAGGCCTTCTGCAGTTCTCATTATTACTACTATTCTCTACACCTTACTTTCCTCCTCACCTCTCTCTTGCCTTTTTATTACCCGTTCTCTACCTCCTCATCACAAGCGACTTGAGAATGGTCCAGGACGGACCGAAACGTCGTCGTCCCTTCAACTTCTAGTGTGTGGTCTGGTCAACATACTTCAGCCACGTTATTGTGACTCTTCGCCTGCATATGGATACCACACGTACGCGTCTTACTCTGTTTAATTTCTTCGATGCTCTACCTTCCTTCAAACGGCCTTTTCGCGCCTTTGAATCTTCCCTTCTTGCCGCCAAGCGTCGAAAGAACCAGCTCAGGTTTCTTAAAGATTGTCTTGCTGAGCAAGTTCTCCCTCTTTCTTTATCTCACTTTCTCCAGTTCAACACTTCGGGATCTCCTTTCCCTGAACATGCCCGCCTTCTTCTTCAAGAACTTATTCATGCCACCTCCCTGCAAGTTGACGAGGCCTTTCTTGCTGTTCGTCAACAGCAACGCTTTCTGTCCTCTTCTCTTCCCAGTGATCTATGCAATATCATTTTTCCAATTGCATTTGACACTGCTCACGTCTCCTCTTCCCACCACTCCTCCACACTACACAACAAACTTCAACGCCTGATCTCCAACAGTCCTTGGGCCAAATACTCTCTCTCTGACTGTGTTACCAACCTTTCGTCCTACTCTCTTTCTAAGCACCAGCAAGAACTCCTTGGTCTTGGTCTGTCTTTTGCTACTTCCCCTGGCCCACGCTGTGGCATTGATCTCATTAGTTCCTTTGACAGGTTTGTCAATTCTAACTCTAGTACTCTTTCGGACCTGTCTGCCTTTAGAGGGGCCCTCATCCCCGTTCTTGACAGCTTGTTTTCTAAAAATCACCACCTTCCTCGTCGCTTCCAGCTTGCCCTTGCCTCCCTAAAATCTAACAACTCTATTCTTATCCTTCCTTCTGACAAAGGCAATTCGGTGGTTGTCCTTGACCGTGAGGACTACCTCCGGAAAGCAGATGTCTTGCTCTCTGACTCTCGCACTTATGCTCCTCTGACTTCTAACCCTTTGGATCGCCTCAAAACTTCCTTTAACCGCAAACTAAGACAGCTCTCTAGTCTTTGCCCTCCTGACTTTGATCTCATTAAACGTTTCCGTGTCATCTGCCCTTCTCTTCCTTATTTCTATGGTCTTCCTAAGACTCATAAACCTGGTGTTCCTCTTCGTCCTATCATTTCTTCACGGGGCTCTGTCAGCTATTCTCTTGCCTCCTGGCTCGCTAAAACCCTGACGCCTTACCTTGGCACTTTTTCCCCTGCCCACCTTCGTCACTCTCAGGACTTCATAGAAAGACTGCGCCTGCAACCCTCTTGTAAGATGCTTAGTCTTGATGTTGACTCTCTGTTTACAAATGTTCCGCTCGATGACGTTCTCTCTTTCCTTAGACGGAAGGCGTCAGAGGGCCTTCTTCCTCTCCCTCTTCCCACTGACGTTTTCCTCGATCTCATTAGACTCTGTGTTGAATCTAATTCTTTCTCTTTTAACGGTAAATATTACACTCAAACTTTCGGTGTCGCTATGGGTTCCCCTCTCTCCCCTGTTCTTGCTAATTTCTACATGGAATACTTCGAAACTGTTCTTCTTCCTTCTATTGATACTCGTCCCTCTCTCTGGCTTCGCTATGTTGATGACATTTTTGCTTTATGGCCTCATGACCTTAATCTTTTCCAGCCTTTCCTCGCCTCTCTTAACAATCTGGCTCCTTCTATCCATTTCAAAGTTGAGTGGGAATCTAATTCCCTCCTTCCTTTTCTGATGTTCATGTTCACAGCTCTGTGTCTGGGTTCTCTTTCTCTGTCTACCGTAAACCCATGCATAGTGGCATGTACATTCACTTCTTTTCCTACCATCCTCCTTCTGTTAAGAAAATGTCCTCGTCTCTCTCTTCCTCCGCGCTCTACGCATCAGCGACCCTCAGTTTCTTGATTCTGAAATTTCCTTTATCTACAAATCATTCTCTCGCCTTGGTTATCCTTTGCATTTCATCAACTCTGCCTACTCTCAAGCTAAACGAAATTTCTTTCATCCTAAACCTGCTTCCAACAGTAGTAGCACTGTACTATGCCTTCCCTTCATATCTGAACTCAAAACTTTTACCAATACCTTTCGTCCTCTTGACATTAAACTCGCCTTTCGACAAACTAACACACTTCGTAGCAATCTAGTTCACACTGCTCCTCCTGCTTCAAATGCTGCTGGTGTCTACTCTATTTCCTGTTCATCTTGTCCTCTCCAATACTTTGGCGAAACTGGCCGTACACTGAATGACAGACTTAAAGAACACAAGAGAAGTGTTAAGTCTGCAGACACTAACAATGCTCTCTTCTGCCATGTGAGGGATTCTAATCATCCCATTGATTGGTCTTCCTCCAAAATAATCTTTCCTGCCTCTACTCTTCACAGACGCCGTCTTGTAGAATCGGCTCTTATACACAAGTACCCAACATGAACATGAGTCCTGGCTTTGTTGCTGTGGACTCTTCCCTTTCACAGTACATACTCAAATGCTCTAATCTTTCTAACAAACGTGACTTAACATAAGCTTACCCCTTCCATTTATCTTTCTTTCTCTTTCCTTTTCTTTCTCTCTTCTCCTACGCTCCCTTGCTATCCTCTTCTTATTCCTATTACTTTTCCTTCGGTGGTTATAATGGGAGCTGCCTCGTATGGGCCAATAGGCCTTCTGCAGTTCTCATTATTACTACTATTCTCTACACCTTACTTTCCTCCTCACCTCTCTCTTGCCTATTTATTACCCGTTCTCTACCTCCTCATCACAAGCGACTTGAGAATGGTCCAGGACGGACCGAAACGTCGTCGTCCCTTCAACTTCTAGTGTGTGGTCTGGTCAACATACTTCAGCCACGTTATTGTGACTCTTCGCCTGCATATTTATTTATGATATGTGTAGATGAAGGTTAATCCATATGACTGATACCAGGAATGTCTGAAATCTCCTTAGAAGGATATTTTGGCCCTGAGAAGGGCCGAGTTTGGTGTTTACTAGTGTGGTCGATTTAGCTTATGCACGCTCTCCACGGATACGGCGAGCAAGCTGAATGTCCTTTGGCATGATGGTGACACGCTTGGCGTGGATGGCACAGAGGTTAGTGTCCTCGAAGAGACCGACCAGGTAAGCCTCGGATGCCTCCTGTAAAGCCATGACGGCAGACGACTGGAAGCGAAGATCGGTCTTGAAGTCCTGGGCAATCTCACGCACCAGACGCTGGAAGGGAAGCTTCCTGATGAGCAACTCGGTGCTCTTCTGGTAACGACGGATCTCACGCAGGGCGACCGTTCCGGGCCTGTAACGGTGAGGCTTCTTCACGCCCCCTGTGGCAGGAGCAGACTTGCGTGCTGCCTTGGTGGCCAGCTGCTTACGAGGAGCCTTGCCTCCCGTGGACTTGCGAGCAGTCTGCTTGGTGCGAGCCATGGTGAACAACTGTGGCTTGTGATGGCCCCAGCCTCAAAATTTTTGGCTATATACGCCGTCTCGAGGCGCCCACTCGAGCGCCATTGGCTGCTCAACTCGCCTACGTCACCCTGTTGCCCCTCCCCCCTCCTTCCTCTTGCTGCAGCCAACAGGCGGCTCTCCCCCAATCACTATTATCGCCGACTTTGCTCATTTTTTTGGCTTTTGTGCCAAAGTCATTTCACAGGGACGTGAAACAGACGAGTAGGCAACGGCAGTTTTGAAAGCGTTGTGAGAAAGCCGCGTCTCTACTCGACCACAAGCATAAAGTAAGGGCAGGCAGGAGTTGCAATGCTACTAGTACGTCCGCTTGAGGGGATATAGTCGGGAAATCGTGCGCGAATTTTTCACGACAGAGTACTTTGCTTTAGGAGGTCAGACCCCACCCTGATCCGGTGCATTATACCGGTAAGAGACGGGAGACCTCTTAAAGAAAGTGCAACCCTCTAGTTCAGGCTCTCCTGCACCCAGCACTGCCGGGTGGATAAATATAGGGCAGCAACGATTAGAGCCTCCTGAACATGCTGTTCAGAGTGAAGGTGCGGTTCCGAGGAACCGACACCACATACAGCAAGATCGAGATAATGAATCTACTATCATCAACCTCTGGGGTAGCACCCATCGACGTCGTTATGGACGTGAATGGGCCCCAAATTCTTTTCAGTAGTGCAGCAGCACTAGAAAGCCTATTCACCACGACAACGACCACTGCACTCGAAGAACAGGGCCTAACACTCGTGCCTCCCTACCAGTTCCTGGCAGTAAGGACTATATTCATTCACAGAGTGAGTGACATCATCGCTGAACGACCAGCTTCTGAGATTGTGAAGAGCATAAACACCCAAAACAGATCCCTCACGGCCATATCGGCCCACCTCATTCAGCAGGATGTAAACAGAAAGCCAACCCTCAAGGTCACCCTCAAGACTCCGGCAGAGGCTACTCTCGCGGCCGACAACGGCCTCAGATGCTGTGGAGTGGCCTGCACACCCCACCAGATCTCCAGGCAGCGATATTTCCACCTGCGTCAGTGCTTTCGGTGTTATCAATACACCCACTATTCACAAAAGTGCCCAAATCCGAAGCAGAAATGCAGCATCTGTGCTGGGGAACATCATCACAAGACCTGCACAGCTGCCACCAAACGTTGTCTACTCTGCGACGGTGACCACACAGCCGTCTCTCAAGAATGCCCCAAGCGACAAGAGGAAATCAAGCAAATGACAGAAGCCAGACCAAGAAACTCTACTCCAAAAACGAAGGAATTTAACATTCAAGAACATGCCTTCCCAGCTCTCCCGACGGGTGGCGCCGCGAGCGGCGAGCAACCCAACTACTGGACCAGCAACTCCCGAGCCAGCCAATCACAGCATCAGACGACACCTCTGCACCAATCCTCACTCACACCGCCTCCAGCCACCTCTGACAGCACTGTAGCAGCTTTGATACACTTCGCTACTGAACTCTCAGGAGGTGATCTCAGACAACGGTACAGAATACTAAATGAACTATACAAGGCAAACAATCTTCCCACGTTCGTAATTCCAGAGGCCATGTTTACTGCTGGCTCCTCTCCACCAGAGCCCGACCCCGTTCCAGAGACGCCTGTCAACCTGGACCCTACAACTCCAGATACACCAGCAACTCCAGATACACCAGCAACTACATCTCCTGCAAGTTACACCACGTCTTCTGATGACGACTCGAACGCCTATGATGAAATTGAAACACAAACATCACCTCCAGCACAAGAGACCACTGCAGCACACTCACCACCCTCAGCCCAGGAGACAGATTGTGTAGAATCTCCAGAAATTGAAACTCCGGAAATAACAGCAGTGCGTCTACAGCGTGAAAGGAATGCAGTCGGATCGCCCGAGTTCAGAAGGTTCTCCAGCCAGATGTACAACATGACGGCAGACATCATGAAGCAGGCCTACCCAGAAAACACATTCAGTTTACATAACAACGTAATCTTCGAGGAATGCGATGAGTCTACACTGTCACCTGACCTCTTCAACAGTGACTACTCCGAGTACAAACATCAGATGATTACAAGAAGCATGAAGAAATAGCTAAGAAAGAAACCAACCAACTGAGAGCAGCCGCTCTCTTCCCCCTCTTTAGGGGGATGGGGACCTAATTCTGCTCGTTTTGAGATGGTGGTACCCGACGTAGACACACTCCACACACCAAGAGGAAAGAAACCTCCACTGCCGCCTTCCAGACCCGTCTCCCAGCCTAGCCAGATATGGATTGATACAGCATCTACACTCGGACAAGCAGCTGGGTCAAGCCCTGGCACTTTTTCTTCAACTTCAGCATTTCCTCTCACCGACTTCTCTTCAGCTGTCCCCACTTCAAGGCTCGCCCCAATGGGCATCTTCTCCTGTATCATTCGATTCGATTCGATTCGATTCGAATTTTTGTCTTATTCACACAACTTCAACACCATGACTGGACGCGGCAAGGGAGGCAAGGGACTCGGAAAGGGTGGCGCCAAGCGTCATCGTAAGGTGCTACGTGACAACATCCAGGGCATCACCAAGCCCGCTATTCGTCGCTTAGCTCGTCGTGGCGGTGTCAAGCGTATATCGGGTCTCATCTACGAAGAGACCCGTGGTGTCCTGAAGGTGTTCCTCGAGAACGTCATCCGTGATGCTGTAACCTACACAGAACACGCCAAGAGGAAGACCGTCACTGCCATGGACGTCGTGTACGCTCTGAAGCGCCAGGGTCGCACCCTCTACGGATTTGGCGGATAAGAGCTTGGCCAATCCATCGATTCCACTCACCACCACCCCACCTCAAAACGGGACCTAATTAGGTCCCCATACTTTTTTTTACTGAAGGGCTTAATAGACGATAACATAAATTGTTTTGATATCGGTTAGCACATTGGGTCTTATGAAATCTATTTATCCTCACATGATTAAAGGGACTCTGACTGTGGAGTGGGTTGACAGTGGGGGGGGGGGGTGTTACGTTGTATATTAGCAGAGCAGGATCATGGGGGGGGGGGGAAGACTTTCCCAACTCTTCCTTTTTACATGAGTGAGCTACCCGTTTTATTAATTTCATCTTTCTCAGAACTGTTATGACAGTATCCAAATGATGGTAAATGAAAAGGGAGGACACAAATATCTACCCATAATTCAAGACTGGCAATCGATATGCATGTTTGAGTGCGAATCTTTTTCTCTCTCAACTTATGTATATGTTTATGTCATACCTAATAGTGAGAACCATTCGGACAAGTGTGCAAGGCCCAATTTTCCTAACAAGCACAGTTAATTTCGTTATTTTCAAACATTTCTTTTCAAATTGGTTTATCCAATTAACAGTATTATATTAAGATCATGAATTGCCGAGTTGGTTAGGTTAGGTTAGCTTGGCTTAGGCTAGCATAGGTTAGGTTAGGTTAGGTTAGGTTTGATTAAATTTCTATGTTATATTTAACGAAAATTAAAAACAATTGCAGTCATTTGGCTTGTTAGTCAACTTGCCTCAAATAGGGGCAAGTTGACTAACAAGACTATTTTGTTTTGTATACATGCATAATTATAAATATATATATATATATATATATATATATATATATATATATATATATATATATATATATATATATATATATATATATATATATATATATATATTCAAGTCTCCGAAGAAATATAGAAGCATCAAGAGGAAGTGTTGATGCTATGGGCCAATAGGCGTTCTGCAGTTACTTCCATTCTTATGTTTTTATTCCCATTGGTTCGTGCTTTATCTTGTGTAAATGTCAATACCTCACCCAAAACTTTGGTACCATATCAACCATACCCATATATATATATATATATATATATATATATATATATATATATATATATATATATATATATATATATATATATATATATATATATATATCTATCCCGAAGGTAATGATTTATTTGTCTAAAAAATTAAACTCTTTTTGGAATCATATGAGGCCCCTCCAATGAGGGAGGAGGCCTGGATATTTGTTGTCATGTTTATTCATGCTGCTTGCATGTCGTCGTTTATTTTGCCTTTGTTTTCTTGACAGCTTTCTTTGCCTTGGGTGGTTTGGGAGACTTTGAAGCTTTCTTTATTTTGGGCTTTTTGTTCACAACAGCAAGCTGCTGCTGCTGCTGCTTCTTCTTTTTCAAGGCTGTAGGTGGTTTGTTGGTTGTGGCGGCTTTCTTGGGAGTTACCACGGCCTTCTTTGCTGCTGTAGATGGTTTCTTGGTTGTGGTGGCTTTCTTGGGAGTTACAACGGCCCTCTTCTCTGCTACGGCCAACTTGAATGATCCGCTAGCTCCACTTCCCTTTGTCTGAAGAAGAATGCCGTCAGCCACTGCTTTCCTGAGAAATCTTCGGATGTAAATGGCGATCTTGGCAGCCTCGACTTTGTTGTTGGCAACAACGTGCTTCTTGATTGCTTGTAGAGACGAGCCCTTACGGTCTTTGAGTGCTCCGACCGCGGCTAGAACCATTTCACTAGTTTTCGGGTGAGCAACCTGGACACGAGGTTTCCTGGTGGCCACCGCACCAGCAGCAGCAGCAGCCTTCTTGGTAGGCTTTGCTTCTACCATGATGATGAATCAACCAAGGTGATGAGAGACGCTCAGACAGACAGTCACGGGGGAATGATGCTGCCGCAGCTTCAGCCGAACCTATTTATGTGCCGGCACGGTACAGAAGCTGCAACCTGGCAACTCGTCCACCAATCACGACGGTTGGTTTTACGGCTCCGAAACCTGGATCCCATATCTTCTCTAAAATACAAGCATTTGTTCGTGTTCTTTGTAAAAGTATCATAAAGCAGGACAGATGAGACAAATGTCATAAAAACTGAAGAGCAGATGAGCACACACATGTATGTATTACAAAAGAAAATCCACAAATTCATTAGAAATTGGCAGGCAGGGCAGGGCAGGCTGAGGCAGTAGGTAGACGTAAAATGTCTGTAAATGGCGAAAGAACATAAAGCCAAGACTGAATAAACGATGTTAAATATCCATGCCAAGGAGACAAAAATATGTTAGGATACAATTACCATTAAGACACAATTAGCAGGTCCGTATCCTCCCATGACTAAAAGAGTTGGTTATTAGGCACAATGTGTAGGCAGTCTCATGCCAACGGCCATACCACGTTGAGAACACCGCTTCTCGTCCGATCAGCGAAGTTAAGCAACGTTGGGTTTGGTTAGTACTTGGATGGGTGACCGCCTGGGAACACCAAATGCTGTTGGCAATAATGTTTTTTCTTTGTCTGTTTGTTTTTGTTTGAATGGCGGCTCCACGGGGGAAATTCACGGAGTTGTGTGGTAAGCTGGCCTGGTAAAATGAATTAATATGTATGTCATGTTTAAAACAAACTGGCTTAATATAGATAGTGTGTGAGGCTTTATACAAAAGAAACAAACAAACACAAAAACAAAACATGTGTATATATCTTAATCCGGGTTTGAAGTAGCAACTCCAAGAATATCACTTACACACTTAATTACCACTGGACCACTGCAGGACACTTGATGCTGAGGTATCAATTTAATGACGTAAATGCCATTTCCACAAGTAATGATAATTAAAAGTATTTGTATGTACAAATCTTTTCTGTTTAAAAGGCTACAATATCAGTTACTGATATAATTTGTGTTAATGTTTCTATACCCACAGCTATGAGGCATATTTTGCTTATATGTAAGGGGTGGAGAAGGAATCCACAGACCACCATTTCCCCCCCCCCCAAGCATATTCCCCCCCCCTCCCCTCCCCCCTCCCTCCCTTCCACCCACCAACCACCACCACCACCCAACCACTCACCACCAATCACCACCACCACCACCACCA
>WNGS01080353.1:0-11992 GCA_020271785.1 Procambarus virginalis | reverse complement strand
TTCTCTCTCTCATTCCTTCTTCCAAAGTCAAAGGCAGTGTAATTATATACTGTGACTCGCAGGGTGCACTCCTGGCATTCAACGCACATAGTAGTAACACCCAGAAAATAGTCAGTGGTATTCGAATAAATGATTTAACTGCCAAAGAAAACAGATTTGAAATTAAATTCTTTTCGATACCATCATACCATCACATGTTGGCATTTCAAAGCATGATACTGTTGACATGCTTGCAAAGACAGCCAGTAGTAGACCAATTTAGAAATTAATATGGTTGTTTCATTAGCAGTGATAAAGATAATGCTTAAACGAATGTCTGATGAAAATCTTATTGATTCAATAAATTCACAAGTATGAATAAGCTGATGCATTGAAATTAGATGAATACTGTGAGAAGGCATTTATATATGGAACCAATAAAGCTAGAACTCGGCAATGCGATGCTATAGTGGCCAGGATACGCTTGGAATATAGACGTGTCTGATAACTTCCTCAAAACTCGGATGTCGAATACACCAAGTGACAACTTTGTGAAAGAGAAAACTTGCATTTGCCTTGAACAGGCATTTATGTATGTAGGTTAGATTAGAACTTTAAAAGCACAACAATTACCTTCAGTGGTTGATTGTTCAACAAATCACTAATTTATATGTTTAACAGACCTCTAACCCTGTCCATGGGAAGGACAAAAGAAAATGTATATATGCTGGCTAGCACTGTAAATGTCTGACCACAATCTGTGGTAGAAAAGAAAAAGTCCCTTTTTCTCTCTCCTTTCCTCCTCTCATTGCTCTCCCCTCTCAACTTCAGTTCTCCCATTCCTTCATCTCTTGCACCTTCCTTTCTCCCCCCTCTCTCTCTCTCTTTCTCTCTTCTCTCCTCTCTCTCTCTCTCTCTCTCGTCTCTCTCTCTCTCTCTCTCTCTCTCTCTCTCTCTCTCTCTCTCTCTCTCTTTCTCTCTCTTTCTCTCTCTTTCTCTTTCCCATTTGCACATCCTCCTTAGTTCCCCTTCCTCACTTCTCCTTATACCTATCCCAATTTACGTGAAAAAAATTACTCTTCTCCCCCCTGGCAATCATCCCCTTTTTCTCTCCCTTCTGCCTCTGATTCCCCTCTTCCCCTTATCTCTCCCCTCTGCCTGTGATTCCCCTCTTCGCCTTCCCTAGCAGATAGATCCATAATGGTTGCTCTACACTCCTGCTGATATATAGAGAGGCTTGCACTCCTTAATAGGCAGAAGGCTCCAGGGGGGGGAAAGTGTTATTTCTCTGCGACTCCGACAGACTCCACTCAGGCCACAGGTCGCTGCTGCTGTCTTAATTAACCCTGAATTATGAGGCTGGAGGCTGGTTAGGGAAGGGAAGGGGGGGGGTAGGTAGGCGACCCCTACCATCACGCTGGGTGGGAGGGTTTGGTGGGGGGCGCCCCATAACACTACTCTGGCTAAGGAGCCGGGGGGGGGGGGGCATGAGCGGGGCCCGTACAACAACCCAGCAAGTTAAGCTTAGCTGCAGGCGATGAGTCACAATAACGTGGCTGAAGTATGTTGACCAGACCACACACTACAAAGTGAAGGGACGACGATTTTGATTGTTGATTGTTGCCGCCGAAGGCGGCTAGTTTATTGTGCACCCCATACTCATCCCGTGAGCGGTAGCGCAAAAGCATTACAGAGGGCCCAAAAGGTCTTTATCAGACCTCATCTTAGATTATTTCATAAACAATTTCATCTATCCTTCACACCTATAGTTACAATGTCGGGCGACGACGTTTCGGTCCGTCCTGGACCATCTCATGTCAATGTGAATGACAATCGAATGAAAAAGTCAATTGTGAATCACAATCGACTGAGAATGGTCCAGGACGGACCGAAACGTCGTCTTCCCTTCACTTTCTACTGTGTGGTCTGGTCAACTTAGCTTTGCTGCGTTGTGAATCGCCCACAACATCGTGTCAGCAAGGTGGACAGCTCGCCTGCTATCATAACTCACACTATACATCCCATTTCTAAACTTTCCCTTCACCTGTGTCTCTCCATCCTCTTTACTCCCCCCCCCCTTCCTCTTGCCACACAATGCCTGAATAAGGAGACATTTAGATCGCAGTACACCGCGTACGTGAGACCAGTCTTAGGGTATGCAGCCCCATCGGAGAGACCGAACCTAAAAAAAAACACAAAAGACTAGAAGTAGAGGTTTTGCAACGAGGCTCGTCCAGGAATTGCGACAGATGTTATATACAAAAAGACAGAAAGAACTAGACCTGACGTCACTAGAGAAAATGAGAGAGGAGACACGCTAGAGACAAAATAGGGGGATTGACAAAGTGGAAAAGATATGTTTAATATGAATAGCAATAGAACGAAAGGGTATGGATGCAAGCTTAAGAAACACAAGTCATGGAAATGTTAGAAAGTTTTAATTTAGCGTACGAAGAGTCGGAAAATTTAATGGACTCAATGAACATATTGTAGAAGCGAACTCCATTCATAATTTAAACATGAGATATGATAGAGGAACCGGGCCCTGGACAACCAGCGGCTAGAAACGCGGAGTCAGAGACCTAAAGCTCGATCCTGCTGGCACAAAAATGTGAGTACACACAAGATGAAGCTTGATCCAGCAAGCAGAGATAAATGTGCACACTCCCACTACTGTTCCGGGGAAGGTTAAGGCCACACATGTCAATGTTCGCAGACGATGCTTCACTCAGGACAAGAGTAATGCCGGGAGAGGTCCACATAATGCTCCAAGAGGTCCCAGGCAGGCTATAGGAATGACCAAATCAATGGTAACCAGAGTTTAATCCTCCATTATTAATGAGGTTTGGGAGGGGAGGAGACCACAATAAAAGTTGAAAACACACAGAAGCCAGATAGATGTACAGACATATTTGTATATAGTGAGAGTGGCAAACAGGCGGAGTGATCTTGAGACACAGGGGGTGGCCACTACTCTGGAGACACAGGGGGTGGCCACTACCCTGGAGACACAGGGGTGGCCACTACCCTGGAGACACAGGGGGTGGCCACTACTCTGGAGACACAGGGGGTGGCCACTACCCTGGAGACACAGGGGGTGGCCACTACTCTGGAGACACAGGGGGTGGCCACTACCCTGGAGACACAGGGGGTGGCCACAACCCTGGAGACACAGGGGGTGGCCACTACCCTGGAGACACAGGGGGTGGCCACTACTCTGGAGACACAGGTGGTGGCCACTACCCTGGAGACACAGGGGGTGGCCACTACTCTGGAGACACAGGGGGTGGCCACTACTCTGGAGACACAGGGGGTGGCCACTACCTGGAGACACAGGGGGTGGCCACTACTCTGGAGACACAGGGGTGACCACTACCCTGGAGACACAGGTTGTGGCCACTACCCTGGAGACACAGGGGGTGGCCACTACTCTGGAGACACAGGGGGTGGCCACTACTCTGGAGACACAGGGGGTGGCCACTACCCTGGAGACACAGGGGTGGCCACTACTCTGGAGACACAGGGGGTGACCACTACCCTGGAGACACAGGTTGTGGCCACTACCCTGGAGACACAGGGGGTGGCCACTACCCTGGATTATGACTGCCTCATGTACCATAACTTCGAGGCGAGACTCGGGAGCTGGATCTCGCTCCGCGCAAGCACAATTAGGAACGCAATTAGGAAAAAATAATTACTTATACTTTTGCTTACAGACATAAACAAACAGTTTTCAATAATAATATTATTACAATGCAACAATATTTTTAATATAATTAAAATTTAATAATATATTAAATTTAAATATTACTATTCTTAGTATTAAAATATTTTATAATACCCGGTAAGTCTCCACCCACCACAGCACTTCGTCATAACGATAACATTATAAATGTCTATTTGTAATGTTATCGTTAACTTGTAAAACAGCGGCTTCCCCGCCAAACTATAGAGGAATTAGCGGCCTCTCCGCCAAGCTATAGAGGAGTTAGAGGCTTCCCCGCCAAACTATAGAGGAATTAGCGGCTTCACACTTGGCGAATATCACTTCACACTTGGCGAATATCACTTCACACTTGGCGAATATCACTTCACACTTGGCGAATATCACTTCACACTTGGCGAATATCACTTCACACTTGGCGAATATCACTTCACACTTGGCGAATATCACTTCACACTTGGGGAACTGGGTATGGCATAAAAGCACACCTCCTCCTCATGAAGTATTCTCTTATGACCACAGTTGGAAGCTGGGGGGAGGGGTGGTGAGGATCAAGCTGACTGTGGTGGCCGCTGGTAAGGATGCAAGTCACATTGTTCACGAGACGGCTCGCCAACGGATTTTAAACCCTATACCTAACCGAGTGTAACGTTATCCATTCCAACATAGCTCAAGCAAGCCTAACCAAATACATGCTCACCGACGGTTTAGTCACTCAGAAAGGAGTTTTGTCGAATTTTCTTGTGTGCGGCCAGTGACGATTGGGCACTGTCAACACGGCAAGGGTATTGACAGGTGAGTTGCGGAACCTCAGTACCCGGTGAACTAACCAATCTGGGCACCTCACCTCACCTTAATTACTAGTGCCTCCATCTGGGGGCTACGCAGTTATACCTGCCCGGTCTCACCCCGGCGGCCGAGTATACTTGACTGCTCTGACCGCTGCCACTATAATATACCCGTCGTGTGAATTTACTTGACAGCTAATACTTGGACCTTGAAAATATAGGCCTCGACCGTACACACTTGCGCGTGCCACGAGACGGAGACAAAACTATACCGTTCGCAACACACGGAACAAGAAATTACCTGACCGTTAGGAGAGATAGAAAATAGCCTCAGCTCCTCCGTCCTCTTTTGGGACGCATATTATGAAAATATCAACTTCAACTTGGCTGTTTACACACAAAAACTCAGGGAAATATATCACCCCTCAAAGATTAAATCCGATATTATACCTGACCACTCATACCACACCGAGTATACTTGACAGCTCATACACCGCATTCACGCCTCACCTTCAATAGCATACTTGACCTCCCAACCCTCTTGTTATTTGTTTTAAGATATACTTGCCTATTTCAGTCAGGATGATACAACTGTATGAAGTATGAAGGGAAACTCTTTAAGACGAGAACACACTGTTAAAGGTAAGGTTTCTCCTGTTAAGGTCTTTATCAAGTCTTACAAAGATTCTTCCACACCCAAAAAATGTCAAAACTTCAAAATGTATATTGATCACTTGTTTATTAACTCTCGTGTCGACCTTAAAGGAACACCTTACCACCTGCACCACCAGAACCCTTGGGGAGGGTTATACCTTGATGGTTATACCTTGGGGATGGTTATACCTTGGGAGGGTTATACCTTGGTGGTTATACCTTGGGGATGGTTATACCTTGGTGGTTATACCTTGGGGAGGGTTATACCTTGATGGTTATACCTTGGGGAGGGTTATACCTTGGTGGTTATACCTTGGGGATGATTATACCTTGGTGGTTATACCTTGGGGATGATTATACCTTGGTGGTTATACCTTGGGGATGGTTATGCCTTGGTGGTTATACCTTGGCGAGGGTTATACCTTGGTGGTTATACCTTGGCGAGGGTTATACCTTGGTGGTTATACCTTGGCGAGGGTTATACTTTGGTGGTTATACCTTGGTGGTTATACCTTGGCGAGGGTTATACTTTGGTGGTTATACCTTGGGGAGGGTTATACCTTGATGGTTATACCTTGGGGAGGGTTATACCTTGGTGGTTATACCTTGGGGAGGGTTATACCTTGATGGTTATACCTTGGGGAGGGTTATACCTTGGGGGATGGTTATACCTTGGTGGTTATACCTTGGGAGATGGTTATACCATGGGGATGGTTATATCTTACCGATGACATCGATTATATGTTCTCGGTTACAATAGTTCCTATCGTAGCCTGGCCTGAGTCCAACCTTTCATATTTTCCGAGGATATACCTGCGCGGGCCAGTGGATGAGTACTTATGACTTGTATGTTGGCTTCAGTAAGGTTATGTCCGACGTGTTACGTCCAACGTGTTCAACTTGTGCACCTCTGTGGAAAATATTATTTGATTTGTAGCTCTGCATTGTGTTAGATAATGTTCCAGTGATCTGCTTAGCTTCCGTGGTGATTGTCTGATCTATGGGCTCTATGTAGCCCGCAAATCCACACTCTATGATGTAATATTATGTAACTATAAACCATAATTAAACACATGACATTCGGCACTACTTTCATGGGCGGAAGGATATCAGCGAGCTACGGTCTGCTAGCCGCCAGCTGACGACTGTCTCAGGGAACAAATTTCTACAACATAATCTGTCGCTGCACAAAATATTTGATATGACAGATAAGGTTCGTAACAGACACCATGGAATAATAGCTCATAAATGAAAGATAACGGAAGAGCGTTTAATTTTTTCAACAGATTGCAGAGCAATAAATCAAATCAAATTTAGCCTAAGTACCGTACGAAACTGAGTACTGTAAGGTACGCTGCTCACACCACTACTAGTCCTCAGAGATGACAGACAGGAATACAACATACAGTTTCCTGTATGTTGTCTTCACGAATGACACCAAAATATAATTGAAAATTGCAATAGTAAATGCACAGAAAAACGGCAATCATATATCAACAAGTTCTTGCAATGTGTAACAGATAACAATATTATGACCAATAGTATATTCAAATTAATTCAGTACAGAAGAAACAGAAATCTAAAACGAGGATAGGCTACACGACTTAAGTCAGCTCTCCCCGTAGAGAGAAGCGACCAGTTTAGAGATCTTGTAACAATAAACCTAAAAGACCTAACATTTAGATAGAAGAAGAGAGCAAAGATAAACAACCAGGGCAATGAGAAGGGAAGATAATGAGAAGCTACAAAACAAGGGATGCAGCACCAATGATGATACTCCTCAAACCACTTGTGGTATCTTGAAAGGAGTTTTGTTCAGACATCATGTCTTCTTTCAATGAAGGCAAAATAAATCTAGAACATATACTGGGACCGTCTGTAAACACTCAAAAGAGTATTCCTTGATACACAGACGTAGCAGATTTTATAAAATTAGCATGCAAAATACTGGAGGGTCAGGTCCTCCCCCCCCCCCCCCCCCCCAACCAGCACAGTGATACTGGAACATTCTGGAGTGAGTGATATGGAATGAAGTGTAAGATAAATCCAACAAAAATTCAGGATGCCATTGCTACGAATAGGCTACACACTGCAAAAGTCAGAGGTCCACCAATTTCCAGTCTGCTGCCAGCAGGTGTAAGAAATATTGTGGGAATGGCAGCTGAGGCTTTCCAGTGGGAGCTGGATAAATCTCTGGTAGAGTTATTCGAACCCCAGTTGGAAACAGACCCAACTATAGGATGGGTTAACCCAAGTATCGCGCTTCTAAAAGGGTCGCCCATGTTGGAAAAGACGAACGCTGAAAGAATATTGTTGAAAACATCTTGATAACTTAATAAACCAAATTATTTATTAGTCATAAGAAAGACAGAAACGCGATCTATATGTAAAACCTCTATCAGACAAATATTTTAAGTAAAACCGAAGATATTTGTAGTTGTAAAAAGGGGCAGTTTTCATCGCTCGTCGAGCTCGAAAACCGCAGCATTCATCTCAGAACCATGCCTATTTCACGCTGATTCCTTAATAAACATAAGATTTTTATATGTCACAAGAAAGACAGATATATAAGCTTCATTCTAAATACCTTACTATTGTCATATTTAATTTAAAGCGAAGATACGTGTACTTTTATAATAGCCGAGCTCCGATCCGGACAGATCGATCGACGGAGCAACTCTCTCTCAGAACAATGCTTATTTCACGTAAATTTGTAAATAATCGTAAATTTTTTATATGCCTCAAGAAAGATAGGAATATAAGGCTCATTTTAAACACTTTATTATAGACATAATTAAAGTTCTAATTAAGATTCATGTGTTTTAATAGTCGCCGAGCTCCGACCCCCGTACAGACTGAACGACAGAGCAACTCTCTCTCAGAACAATGTTTATTTTACGTAAATTCGTTAATAAACACAAATGTTTTATATGTCTTAAGAAAGATAGAAATATAAGCATTATTTTAAATACATTACATTAGACATATTTAAAGCTCAAGTGAAGATATATATGTTTTTATAGTGGCGTTCAGTAGCTTTTCGGTCATGGAGTGCAGACGCCTACGCACTTGCAAATATATTGTGTAATAACAGAGATACGCTAATAAAGCCTAAAATATTACATGCCTTCAGAAAGACTGAGCTATAATCGTTATTGTGAGTGCACCAAAGGAAATATATCATGTTGGAGACCAATGATATAGCAATTTTAATTTAAGTTTCGACTCCCGCCCGGGCGAGAGAGATGGGGCGACTCTCGCCCCATCTATTGAGATTCTGTTTACCTAAAGACCCAAAGCTACTCAAACCTCCTAGCATTACGTAAGTAATGAAGTAATATGGTATATTTACTCACTATATGTGGATGCTGGATGCAGAACATGAGAAAACATAATTTTACTCTGAAAAAATATAATTTCATAACAAAATAAGATGTAAATATGTAATATCAAAGGAAGTCGATGGTCCAAGTAACACTGTCGTGGAGCGACTTATCCAAGATATATTGCTCTCTGGAAAGTGTTTGCTGGCATACCAGCCTTCTGTGCACAGTGATCCAGTCGTCGAACTTCTCTGCTCAAATTATCGCAAATTTAATTTATGATGTTAACAAGGAGAATGCGTATTTTTAACCAAATCAAACATAACTAGCCAGAAAACGTTAAAGATTACTTAAAAATACATGGCTGGAAGTTAAATTGCGTTCGCTACTTAAACTATCATGTACTGTATTTATGTAAAATCTCCCTGTTTCTTCGCACATGGAACCTTACACGCTCTCTGATTTACTGTTTAATAGAGATTCACAAATAAAGCTTATGATTGTATACGTTATCAAAAGGCAGTGACAAAGTCATTTTTGCGTTTTAATCACAGAGATTAGATCTTATTGAGATAGGAAAGATATTCATATTTTAAAGAAGGTTATTGAACCGTCGCTCTCCCTATCGATAGGAACTAACTTTTTTTGTTATTATTAACAAGCTTAAGTATACACAGCAATGTGTTGCTACCCTATTCTATATGAAAGATTACACAGTTTATATAAAAAACTAGCTATAAGTTCATCTAATATTCCCATCTCACAGGATGGTTAGTTATACATGGAATCAGGGGATAAAATACCAGCCTCAATAAAAAAAATCAACTCTGACTAACAATCAGGTGAGAACATAAAATGTAAGGCTGATCTATTAGCCTCCGTTAGCAAAATCTGGGTACAGCACAAGAATATCTTCCATATTCCTAAGTGTATGAAGTAATTACAGAGTTCAAAGTACCTTATACCATTTGGCATGAAGTCACTTATAACAGGGCAATCACAGATATAGTGTTGGTGAGTATGTCCCAGCTCTTGTTCACATAGTTTACAGTAGGAATATTCACCATTGGGGGCCATTCATTACCTGCAGCCACCTGCGATACATATCGATATCCTAGCCTAATTCTGGCAATTACAATGTCACACTGTCATTGTGACACTAGTGGAAGTTTTATGCTGTCCGTTCATATAATTCTCGGTTCTAAACATGTTTATTATTTTAGTTTATATATTATGCACCCCATACCCATCTTGTGGGCGGTAGTGGAAAAGGTTACAGAGGCACATAAACATGTCATATCTCTTTATACTCTTGCTTTCTGGCTTTTGTGTGTCAGTGACTGCTCTTCTGTCTTCCCTAATTACCTAAAATATTGCGGCTTTGACAGAAGAATTGGAATGCCCATATCCCACTCAATTTCAGGCTTATCACATTCAGTTTTAGCTGCCTTGTCTGTGTCATCATGCTGGACAACACCTATATGAGAAGGTATCCATATAAATGAGACTTTGAAACTCCTACTGTTTGCAATAATAATGTTGTTTATATGGATGTTACAACTACAACCTTTTGAAGATCAATGCTAATTTTATCTAGATAATGTAATAAACGAAAGTTTTCTATGTCAACAGAAAGGCAGAAATATAAGCTACACTTTAAATACTTTGTCATAAATATAACTGAAGTGAAAGCGAAGATATATGCCTTTGTATAGCTACTTGATACTGTAGAGTTACTTGATGGCTTGCTCTAAGAGTGTGAAGCCCTTCACACCAGCCAATAAATTGTGTAATTTATTTCCATATATGCTAATTAACCTTAAAATCTATATGTCAGAAGGAAGGAAGATGTAGACGTTAATGTGACAATATTTCAAGAAATATCTCTCTCTCTCTAAAGTTAAATAATACAACCCTATCGCTGGTGTCCGGACACATGAAAGCTACTTAGGTATCAGTGGCCAGCCAGGCGGAGATCACAGGCTGTACAATACTGATAAACTATGTAATTCACAGAGATGCGTTGATAAACATTAATGTTTTATATTTTATTAAAAATACAGATATAAACTTTGTTTCATACGTTAAATGTAACAATATTTCAGTATATATAATATAAGCATAGTATATATAATTCAGTATATACAATATATAATAACAGTGTCAGACCACCTACCTTGAGGTTACCTTGAGGTGCTTCCGGGGCTTAGCGTCCCCGCGGCCCGGTCATCGACCAGGCCTCCTGGTTGCTGGACTGATCAACCAGGCTGTTGGACGCGGCTGCTCGCAGCCTGACCACGGAGGAAGAATTGAAACAGGAATTTCCTTTAGTACTTTCTTATATTAATACATCTTCTGCAGGAACCTTTCCTTCTGAAGATGTATTAATATACGAAAGTACTTAAGGAAATTCCTGTTTCAATTCTTCCTCCGTGGTCTGACACTGTCACATTTTTCATTACGTGTTAATTTTCGTGATTTACACACAAAATATATAATAAGATATTGTATATTTAACAATATAAGTATAAGACCCAAGATATATTTATGATTTAACGATTTCCCATAAAGTTGCAATGATACCCTAGTTGCACACTATCATCATATACAGAAAGAAATTAATTATAAAGCTGACCAAACCACACACTAGAAAGTGGAGGAACGACGCCGTTTCGGTCCGTCCTGGGCCATTCTCAAGTCGATTGTGAACTTAATCGACACAATCGACTTAAGATTGGTCCAGGACGGACTGAAACGTCGTCATCCTTCACTTTCTAGTGTGTGTGGTTTGGTCAACATATTTCAGCCACGTTATTGTGACTCCTCGTCTGCTTAACTTATAAAATTTAAGTCATCTTAATACACAAAACAGAAGTAAAGATATATACTGTTTATATATTAATTATGACGCATGATCGATGTCTAGTTGAATTATGGTTGAAACAGTCAGATTATATATGTCAGCCACAAGCAAGTAATTATCAAAAGAAGGTGCCAAGCTGAGGATTGTCATCCACAAGTACAGCCTTTTACCTTTATTATAAACTTTAATATATATTCTATATCATCATAAATTCGGAAACATACAATATATTTCTAATTTTGTTTGATTAAATTATATATTTTGAAAACAGAGATGTGTTCTTGTTTACCTAATATAGAGCATGAATACCACAGACTCATCGTACGAGTTGTAATATATTCTGCAGTTCATACTTATCCTGTGAGTCTCAGTGTATTTTGAACCGCATACTCATACTCATACTGTGAGTCTTAGTTTATTGTGCACCCTATACTCATCCTGAGGCTTAGGTTACTGTCCACCCCTTAGTCATCATGTCTCCCAAGGGGTCCGTGTAATTGCCCGAAGCTAATTACCCCCGAGGATCACAGGCCTCCTCCGGTTGGTTGTTTGGTTTACCAGGCTGTTTGACGCGGCTGTCGTTTACACACATACATTATATGTGGATAATATATATATATATATATATATATATATATATATATATATATAATATATATAA
>WNGS01080343.1:0-23825 GCA_020271785.1 Procambarus virginalis | reverse complement strand
AAGCTCAAGTGTTAAGAGTTATTGTCACACACTTGGTGGAGGAGGAGAGACTTGAAGAGGAGTGTTGGGAGAGTTAGAAGAAGAGTCAAGTGACAAGGTGGCAATCTTAAGTTGGAGTTGGAGACTAAATTAGAATGGCTAGGTGGAAAGCAGACAGCAGAGGCTGGAAGCAGATAAGGAAAGGTTGGAGTTGCAGAACCAGACAAACACCTCGAGTTGGAGGCTCAGTACGACCTGCAGAGCAACAAACTAAACAATTAGAAATTCAGCAGAGTATGGCTGAAAATAATAACAGGTTGGAACAGCAGAGGATTGCGGCAGGTTTGGGTAACACTAGTACTAATCCAGAGAGACAAATAGTTCTTCTAAGTACAGTAAACATGTAGATTTGCCTAAGTTTAATGAAGAAGATCCAGAAATATTTTTCTTGCATTTTAAGAAACTAGCAGTCAGCATGAACTGGCCTTTTGATCAATGGGTTAGCATTTTACAAGGACAATTTAAGGGTAAAGCTCAAGAGGTATTTGCATCTTTGCCTGTGAGAATTCTTTCGATTTTAAATTTGTTCAGAAAGTATTTTAAATGCCTACCAGCAGATCCCAGAGGCACATAGAATAAAATTCAGAAGTTTAAAGAGCACAAGAAGACTATTCTGATTTTGTAAGAGGAAAATTAAATCACTTTAACAGATGGTTAAAGCACTTAATATTACAGAGTTTGAGACTTTGAGAGACCTCATAGTAACTGAGGAAGTAGTGGGATGTCTACCAGAGAAATTAGCTTTGTTTATGGCTGAAAATAAACAAACCACTGATCTTATAAAATTAGCCAAGCTAGCTGATGAGCATGAACTACTTACTAAAGTGCCTTTTAGAGCACCATTAATCATTTCAATGCCAAAACTAATCATTATGCTCATAAAAATCATGTTTTCCAGACTCGACCAGCTACTTCACCTTCTCCCCTTAACCTTCTCCTGTAAAGCCTAAATCTGAGACACAACAGACAGGGTTGTCAACCTCAATTAATGTAGTGAATAAGCTGCAGTGGGTTCGGCTGTTCCGACCACTGGCAGGTATTGCACGCATTGCAGGAGAAGAGGTCATGTGGTAAATTCCTGTTATGCTTTGCACCCAGAGTTAAGACCAACTGGTCTCATTTATTGTAGAGGTGTGCAAAATAAATTTACTAAAAAATGTAACTGTAAACCCAATTGGGTGAACCAGTATTCTCCATATATGTCTTCAGGTGAAGTTTTGTGTATCGATGGAAAGTGGAAGCCGGTGGTTATTCTTCGTGATACAGGTGCTTCCAAACCTTAATTTCTGCTAGTATACTTTCTAATGTTGAAAAGAGAGATACTAGGAAGTTTGTAGTTCTTCAGAGTGTTGCAGGATGTAAAACTGTACCTCTGATAGATGTTACTTGAGATCCACCATTGCTCCAAGTGTATGCACTGTGGGTGTTTGTACACAGTTGCCCATCCCAGGTGTGGATGTTATATTGGGTAATGATGTGGCCATAAATCATATTGTGGGTGAGATTGATCCCAGTTTGTGTAAACAGCCAGTTGCAGACCATGTTGGTTTCTGCCTGTGCTGAAGTTAGTTCTATGAATGAACAATCTATTGTAGTAGATGGTTTTGTCCAATCTACCTGTGCTGATGTCAGTACTATTATTAATCCAGTTGTCAGTACTGATGCTACTCAAGTATTTGTTCCAGAAACCAGTACCCCTTCAGTGGAGAAGTGGGATGTGGTTGTTCCAGATTCATGTGTGGCCAATCTAGTTGTTGAGAGTAAGCCTAGTACTATGACTCCGATTTATTCCAATCCAGTAGATGATTTGGGAAAGGATGTCCATGTACCATTGTCTTGCCCGCTCACTACGAAAGTTGTGCCAGGAGTTGAGAGAACCTTAAAAGCCACGACTCTATTGTATTCTAGCCAAGTGAATGGTTTAGGACAAGATGTCGGGTTGGCAGAAGTATTCCCGCTCACTCCAAGTTTAGAATCAGTTGACCAAGTAGGATCAGTTGTCGAGAGTAAGTCGGTTGTAGAGGCCGCCTCACCCTAGTCAAGGTGATAGTATAGGGGAGGAGGTCAAACTACCTGTTACTTGCCCGCTCGCTTCAGATTCCTTTAATTTATGTGAATTGAGTAGAACTGACCCCAAGATTTCAGAGAGAAGCAAGGAGACAGTCTGTATTGTAGATCCAAGTCTGGAGAGTGTGGGAATCAGCCAGAGGATCAGCTTCTGTCGAGTAGATGGAGACCTATTGAGCCTCCTCTTCAGTTGTCTGTGAGGTTGTGACCAGCTTGGTAGTGTTATGATTGTGAGCAGACAGTACTCCAAGCAGCTCCAGATGTCATGGGAGGAAATTTTGGTAAATCATGTATAATGAAGGGTGGTAAAGTATCATTTGGATCTAAGTTGCAGAGTTTTGTGGGTTGTGATTCTTATTCCATGTGGAGTAATTATTTTCATTGTGTAAAATGAGTCAGGGTGTGTGTAGGATGTTTGAAATCTACTTTTATTCTGCAGGAGCCATTCTCTTGTGAAGTAATGGACTGTGGGACATCTTTGTCCAGCCTTGTGGTTGAGCAGAGAGAGTTTACTCAAGTAGGTTGTGCATCCAGTTGTTCTGAGGAAGTGGTAAGTCATACTAGAGCAGTGTGTCGAATTTCAGATCCACTTATTTTGATGTACGAGTAGTGAAACAACATGTATGTTCCACTCAAGTGTGGTGTTGACTTTCAGAGTCATATTGGTGGTGAAGGATTTAATCATACTTGGGAGCAGATGTTTGAAGCTCCAGGTGTGTGTTTCAAGTTGGGAATAAGGTATCATACCTAGTTGTAATAATTGTGAAGGGTTACAGATTGTACTCGGGTGGTTCCCAGGTAATCTGCTGTGCATCTTCAAGATGATGAAACCCTTAAACCTCTTGTTTGATTGTTTGTCACCAGAAGGAAATCACTTGGGAAGTGAAATCCATGGTGAGGGTTGTGAAGGTTTCAGCATAGTTTTGTTAGTTTTTGGAAGACTAGAAGGTTTATGAAGTGTGGTTGTTCAAGTCCACCATCAGAGGGTGTGAACTTGTTTTGGAGTTGTGATTGAGATATGGTGCCTAGGCATAAGCTTGTGTTATTTCGCTAATCGTCATGACCGAGTTATGAGGAAATTGACTTACGTGTTGCTTAAGGATCAATTGAGTCAGTTCGATCAGGTAGTCTTTGCACTTATCTTGGGTTGTGTTTATTGGTTTGGAGGTCAAAGGTTTGTTAAGTCGTTGTGTTGTGTTTCTGAAGGTTCTGGGGTGAAGAAGTTTATATGCAATTGTGAGGTTAACACTAATCTCTCTAATTTTAGTATCCATTGGGCGAGAGTATGTGTTCCACAGAGGATCAAGTGTGATGGAAGCAGATGTATTGTCAATGTCAAGGCATACCAGGAGAAGTCCCAAATCTACTTTACATCCAGTCAGCTTCAATTAAGCAGTTCAGCTCAGAAAAAAGGAGTCATGGAAAATGGAGTCTGTCTTGGAAAATTTCACCATATAGAAAATGGATCATATGGAAATATGGACTGATCTCAGAGAAATAATAGAAACAGATGGGGAGATAAGATGCCGAATTGACTGTGTAGAAACAGTTACATTATCTGACAGTTCTATTCATGCTAATACTAAGTGTTAAAGAGTGTGAAAATGATCTGAAACTAAGTGATATAAATGAGATAGTACCCTGGAGAGATAAATTTGCATACTCCAGTGAAACATATGTAGTGTTCCTTATTCATAAGATGTATGTAAATTTTGTATTTTCTTTTTACTGTGTGAAATTTCATTGCTTTGTACTTGATTAGTTGAAGTATTTTCATGTTGTATATTTTCATGTTATATTTCATGCAGTCAAAAAAATGAAATCAACCTTCAGTTAATTTCATTTTTTTCTTAGGGGACGGGAGGGATGTTACGAATCTTGCTAAGATTCTCTCATTACTCTTGATTCTTGTTATTACTGTATTATTTATTCTCTAATTATATAGCATCCAGTTGTATGATATGAGATTTTGTATGTTATATATTATATTATAGCAGGCTGTAGTGGCCTGAGTTGCATTATTGTATGAGGCTTTTGTGTTAGAATTTCAGTTGGTTCCTTTGTGGCGGTTGACCAGATTGGGAATGTGGCTAGCGTGGGAATGTGTTGTCAAGCGAGTGTTTATGATTTAACCTTGATTTAATTCAAATATTTAGTTGCCATTAAATTTATTGTATAATTTAATGTCATTATGTACTCTTTAGATTAATAATGTCTTGATTAAGTACTGCAATTTATTATTAGAATTTCCACAATGTTATGTGGATAGTTGATATGATGGTAGACGCTGGCCGGGTGGGTCAGTAGCGTGGGAGCTGTGTACGGGAGGAGGATGTATTAAGTTAAGTAATTGGTTATTGTTAATTTAGCCCATTCAGAGTTTGTTTCCTGGTTAGATGATTTTGTATTCTCTCAAATAAGTTTTTATGTGCTGGTGATATTGCTCATTGCTCAATAAGGATTTTATTTTAATATTGCATGATAAAGAATATTTCTGGCTTTATTACGTACCATTTAAATGTTATGTTTGTCCCCCTTAGCATAAATATATTGTTCCCCATTTTATGCAGTGAAGTATCAATACCCCTAGACAATTGTTGGCAAGGCCGATTTATATATTTTTAACACTGCTGGGAGAAGAACCTTATTTAGTCTCAAGGGTGGTAACAGTTGCCTATTACCACACTTATATAAAGTAGTGTCACTTTCACGCAGGATACAAGCGTTTGCAGTGTTCACAAACTCCAGTGTTTCCACCATCCAGTACCTTGTCCACTCGTACTGGCAAATTCACCTTTTACGTGGGCCAGTCCACCGACACTGTATCACGAGAGGAATGAGGAACGAGGAAAGGATAAAGGAGCTGAACCTCACATGCCTGGAAAACATAAGAGTAAGGGGAGACATGTTAACCACCTACAAAATTCTCAGGGGAATTGACAGGGTGGACAAAGACAACTCTTCAGCACGGGAGGGACACGATCAAGGGGACACAGGTGGAAATTTAGTACCCAGATGAGCCACAGAGACGTTAGAACGAATTTTTTCAGTGTCAGAGTACTTAATAAATGGAATGCACTAGGAAGTGATGTGGTGGAGGCTGACTCCATACACAGTTTCAAATGTAGATATGATAGAGCCCAGAAGGCTCAGGAATCTTTTCACCAATTGATTGACAGTTGAGAGGCGGGACCAAAGAGCCAAAGCTCAACCCCCGCAAGCACAATTAGGTGAGTACGAGGTGCCTACACCCCACTTTCACTCTCCAGCTACTGGAGAGTGAAAGGCATAGGACATCAGCTACACACTGATAGGGGTCTCAAACTCAATCACACAGAGGTAGCTAACACCTGGCAGAAGCCTCTAGCAACCTGTTAGCAGCACTTCACGATGAGCGCCTCACTGTCGTCCGATACTCTTCTAAGCCAATCCCGGGGTACTTCTGTTGGACATTTCCAACAAATATTTTCATCCCTAATACAATAGGATGCATTTCCTGTATTAGGCGTCATAATCATTTTATACAATACAATAGGATGTATTTCCTGTATTAAGCTTATTGATTAACTAACACTACTAATCCGTAGTTTAGTGATATAGAATTCATTACATTATGATGTGGAGTGTCATGTAATTTTCCTTAGAATCGTGGAAATGTTGCGTCAGGCAGCTAACCACTGGGGACATTTCATATTAAGATATCGAATAGAAACTAGTTGACCAGACCACACACTAGAAGGTGAAGGGACGACTACGTTACGGTCCGTCCTGGACCATTCTCAAATCGATTATCAAGACAATCGACTTGAGAATGGTCCAGGACGGACCAAAACGTCGTCGTCCCTTCACCTTCTTGTGTGTGGTCTGGTCAACATATTTTAGCCACGTTATTGTGACTCATCTTTTGCAGTAGAATCTAGTATTATTTTGCCTTTTTATTAACTATAATAATTTATTAATAGATTCAATTTCGTTAGTAAATTTATTCTGTTACTGGAAATAATTTATGCAGCCACGATTTTCTGTATCAGTGACCTGAATGATAAACTGTATCTTCACTCCAGACCTTTTCTCGTTCATTAATATCGTATAAATTAATTGACTGCATCACGAGAAAATAATTGATGCCACATAATACCTTTATTATGTGGCATCGCATTTCCTTCCATATAATTTATGCTCGGAACCCCTACTGGGAGCTATGCACATGCACTATGTTTGAGCAGCCTGGTTCAACCTTAACGCCGAGCGGACGTCTGGACACCTCCTCCGCTTGGAGCCGCCTGATCACTTCTTGTTTTTTTTTTTTTTTGAGATATATACAAGAGTTGTTACATTCTTGTACAGCCACTAGTACGCGTAGCGTTTCGGGCAGGTCCCTGGAATACGATCCCCTGCCGCGAAGAATCGTTTTTCATCCAAGTACACATTTTACTGTTGCGTTAAACAGAGGCTACAGTTAAGGATTTGCGCCAGTAAATCCTCCCCGGCCAGGATACGAACCCATGACATAGCGCTCGCGGAACGCCAGGCGAATGTCTTACCACTACCACCACGGAGGTTTTCGCGTTTTGGCTTTGCTACTGCCGTTTGGCATCCCTATTCAACGGTCCGGTTGTACGACGCCTGGCGCACATATCGTCTTGGGTCATGGGATTGTTGATAGATTTTTCTTTGCGTGTTCTGGCTGGTTCTCCCGGCGGGGTGACGGTGTTCAGGGGCCGGCTTGGCCGAGAGGTGGCGGGTCTTGGTGGGATCCTGGTGTGCCCTCAGCTGTGGTGGGTGGCCGGCTTTTGCTCTGCCGGGACACTGGATGACTTTTTGCGTTGTAGTTGGGGGCCGAGTTTTGGTTTTGCTACCTGGTGTTCTCTATGTGTGGCGGGGCCGGTGCTTGTCACCCTGAGGGACTCCAGGGACTCCCCAATCATCTGCCGGTCTGTGCGTTTATTTGCTGTATTGCATATTAGTTTATAGTGTTTGGCGTCACTTGTTTCGCGATTTGGCTTGATGTTCCACCTTTCCAGGCTTCGCGATTAACCCTTAACGGGTATGTTGACCAGACCACACACTAGAAGGTGAAGGGACGACGACGTTGGGTCGTCGTCCCTTAACCAGTGTTAAGGGATGCGCCCCGGTCATACCCTTAACGGGTACGCCGGGGCGCATCCGATCCCACGATCGTCGTCGCCCCTAAATCAACAACAACATACCTTTGAGCAGGAAGGGGAGAAAGACTGGCTGGCGACACCATAACTTTGGAGCGTGTCTGAGCTGACCGAATTCGTCTTCCTAGATAGTCATCCAAGCCTCTACGGAAACCTACAAAACGCGGCAGCTTTATCTCATCACAGACACCGTGTCCGGATAGTAGTTTGTCCTTATCTTGTTTTCTAGTGGCCACGTTAAACATCTTAGGTAGGACAGTGTGTCGTTAGGATGCGAGCCCAAAATACCAAAATCGTGTTTTGCCTTTCACTCCGCTATTCATAATACTTTAATTGAATATTAGTGGAGTCATACATTCTCTAACAGAATTTATATTTAACTCGTCTTTCAGCTGGGGAATCAACTCAAGTGAGGTGAAACTTACTCGACGGTCACGTGCTTCCAGCTGAAGCCTGTTGAAACGCGAATCTAGGTGACGAGCATATGCATACTGATCGTTTACTTCTTTGCATCAAAAAGCTAAGCTGTTTTTTATCGTTTAGTAGATAGATCTTAATGTTAATTTATCTCATTGATAACACTTTCTTGCACTTCCAAATTTATATGTGTGAATATTTTATTAATCATTAATATGTAGCAATATTCATAAACATGCATTTACTATATTTATCATGTCTACAATATATTATTCACATGCATTATGTAGACTAACCGCATAAAGACCCCTCCAAAAAAAATGTGTCATGGGAAGATAGTTCTAGAATGCAAAGAATTTTACAGTCATTGCAGAATAGAATATTAGAATTTATTATATTTAATCATAGAAATCCATAAGCCACTGGTTCTCTCATTTAGAATAGAATTCTGGTCCTTCGAGCTATTTTAGAATTATATTATTTTGCATTCATAGAATTAAACATTTATCAGTATTAACAAGAACCAGATTTCCCCACTTATTTTCTGGTCCATCGAAACGGACCAATCAGTTTATTTAAATTCACACCGGTACTCAGACCACATTTTCTGGTCGACTTCGAACCGGATGAACCACATTTAATATTAAAATCTCTGATTAGTCGAATATAGCCAGATGTTGGGTTATCTACAATTCATTGATCATTTATCATCCCTGATATTATTATACTTTAATTGGGAAGTATTGTCAGGTGCTATGATATAATCATAGAATTTACGGCAGTTACATATTTGCCACTCGAATAGAATTCACGGCGGCATATCTGCCACATGCATAGAATTTACGGCAGCATATCTGCCACACGTATAGGATTTAGGGCAATTGCATATCTGCCACACACATATAATCATTTATAATAGTAGGATACTTGTGACATATATAATCAGTTGTATATACTCAAAAATTATATAAAACAAAAACATAGCACTATCCTGAATGTCGGAAAATCCGACACCATTATTAATAATACATGCAATTGCAGATAATATTGCTGCCATTGTACAAACAAGTTACCCATAGAAAATGTGACTTGTAGTGGAATTTTTCGTCTATAGAAAACAGGATATCATTGCCACATACTATTATAATTCACCAGCTATTGTGTTGGAATTATTCTTAAATACATTAGTCTTTGGACTTTTACCATCATAAAAACATCTCATTTTAATTAACTTAATTATTAGTAGCAAAATAGAGTAAATGTGACTCTTCCATCACTTACTGATATTTGGACAATGTAAGCCAGAAGCATCAGTAGTAGGGAGTGGTCAGCCATTGTTATTAAGACCACAGAGGCGCAGCGAGCAAATTCGGCTCCTATCATTTCTCATGGAAGAAGTGTTATGGAAACCAAAGGTCTTCCATCATCAACACGCAGTCAACAATAAACAAGCTAAGTGTTCTACCGAAACCCGTTTATCTAATCATTTTTGGCCATTAATTAATGTTGGTAGATAGGGCGAACCGGTTAGAATGCGAACTCACCTCATACTAAAGGTATTTAGCCTTGGTCCTTATTATATATAATATACAGTGTTTTCTCTGATATACCTGTCATATATTAGGATTCTGGCTTTATAGTTAGCGCCCTTGGACAGGATAAGAAGAGGAAGCAAGACTTGGTACATCAGTTACTGGGTGACGGAAGCCGTAGTCTCAAAATAGGATAATTTGGTGTCTACATCCTAGTTATACCTGGTGGACTAATCCTGCTGTATAATAAGATAAGGAACCTCCTCAATGTATACTAATATATGTAGTTTAATACTGTATTTTGATTAGCTGCATATATAAAATTCAATATAAACCCCCCTAATGTGTATGGATCGATTTGTGAGATTATTGTAGAAATACAGTCCACTTAACATCATACTAATTGCTATCGAAGTATATAAATTAACGTACATATAAATTCTATATAAATTCATATAAATTAAATATAAATAAATCTCACAGGTCGGTTCCCACACTGAATTTGCACTATTTGCATCAGTATTGTATTTTAAGCCAACCCATAGTGGTAGGTTTTAGACTTGAATTGTACTAAGGTGTGTACAACTCTAGCCTAACTCATTATTCTTAGCTAACCTAGATAGGTAGGATTACTAGAAGACTAGTATTGCACCAGGCAGTACAGCCCAGTCAACATTTATTAATGTGCAAACCCATGTCAGGATAGGACTTATTATTATTTAGCACAAATTGTTTTACTATATCTTATTATAATTTACTGTGTATTTTTTGAGTGTTACTGATGTGTCACTACCCATCCAATGCTGATAATGATGAACTGAGCCTAGGAAAATCATGTAGAGACACCAAAGTACTACTCAAATATTAGCTATTTACTATTAGGTAAGTAAGCTAACCTCTATGTGAGGTAGGATTAACATAGCCTAAATAAGAAATTGGATATTAGGCTATCCATAACCGTACTGGTTCCACGTATGTATGAATCAGTACCCTAGTTATATCACATCCCAGCCTAACTCAGCAAACTGTGCATCAGCCAAAATGTCCTGCAACAGTGAATTGTATCATAGAACGTACTTGCATCACAGAGAGGACATAACTCAACAGCTAGATAAGTGTGGTCAGCTAGTTCAGTCAGGTGTCATAGCCAGAGTACTGAAAGACCGTACAGAAGCAGTTAACAAACGTTATAGAGAACAAATGGGGCTGCAGATAATTATCTCAGAGTCCTCTTACAACAGAATGCTGAGCCGGATCAGCTAGATACCTTCCGTGCCGAGATGGAGAATTTTGAGGAGGATGTACATAAACGTCTGAGTGATTTGGGAAATTATCAGGCTGAGCCTTGATACGGAGTAGATCCTTACACTGGATCAATAATAGAGTTCAAACTTCATTCTCAACAGTCTCATCTAATACAGCTTCACTCAACACTACTTTAACAGAAACTGAGCAGTTTTCTGAGAATTTATCCACGAGTTCTATGGATTCTGAGAACTCAGTGCATGAGGCTACTGAATCATTATGTCTCCCAAATGTACCTAAGGGTGAAACTGAAACTGAATCAGAAGCCGAAGCTGAAATAAAGGCTGAAGCTGAATCAGTAATTTTGAATCAGAATAGTGATGGTCTTAAGGATAAAGAAAGGACTATCATAAATCTCGTATGCCAGTTATTGGATATAGCTCATCAGGAGAATACCATCCTGACTATGCAGGATATGATAGAAGTTTGCATTTAGTCATGAAAAAGAGACAAGCAAACCAGGCGCTTGTAGCCTATTCCAAATCTACAGAAAATGTACCCACATCAGATTCCTTAACTGAATGTCCTAAAGTGACACAGTCTTTAGGTAATAAGGGTACTAATAATTCATCTTGCTTTAATAGGTCGAACACTGATTTATCAGTGAGACCTAATAGTACAACAGGTACTCCTAAGAAACAAAAAAGCAAGCATATGCAAGCAGCAAAACCTTCACAACCTGTAGTTGCAGTTTCACCTAAACCGGTGCCCTTTAAACGAGCTGTAGGTCGAGGGTTATGTGTTGTTTTGTCATCAAGATCATTCCTCATTTAAATGTACACGTTATCCTAATAGAGACACCCAAGTCAGACGACTCAAGCAGCTACACAGATGTACCAGGTGTCTCAAACTGCATAATGCAACCAGCTGTGAGACCACATTGAACACATGCAATAGGTGTCGAAGGGGCCAGCATCATGCTGCACTTTGCAAGCATACTAAATGAAAGTATTCAAACTCCAGGGTTAGAGATAGAAAACCTACCAAAGTACAGTGTTGCAAGGTGCGACAAAATAACAGCATGAATGCTCATCCAGTCAGCCTTTATAAACCTGTAGTCCATACGTCACCCAAAGCTGTGACTCCCGCATCTGCTACAGGAAGGAGATGTTGTCTATTCTGCCAAGAAAATCCTACCATTTATCAGTGTCAAGCCCTTCCTGATCGTGTTACTAGGATAAAGCGCCTCAAGGATAACGCCAAGATAACGTCTGACCACACGTGCACCAAGTGCTTGATGCAACATGATCCTAATACCTGCACCACCCCATTACACATATGTAACAGGAGCCATCAGGATCAACATCATTCCGCATTATGTGGAGTTCATAGGGCCAAATCGCCTAAACTCCAGATGGAACAAGGTACTTCCACCACTGTGCAGTGCTGCAAAGTACGACAAGAGGCTAAGGTACTTAATGCCAAGTCTCATAGTAATGCCGTATTAACTACTGCACAACTACAATTAATAACAAGAAACCAGAATCACTACAAGAGATCTATTCGACCAGGGATCACTGAGAACGTTCATCACTCGACAAGCAGCTAACAAGTTGAAACTTAAACCCTTGTGTAAGATGACATTGAACATAGCAAGATTCCGAACAGATACAGGGCCTCAAGAATATGAAGTAGTACAACCACTAGTACGCCTGGGCGGGTATGTCCGTCCTTTCCAGGCTATAGTAGTTGACCACATCCTTCTTGACCTGAATGTCAAGGTCTAGGAGACACAGCCAGATTTTTGCAGCAAAATAGAATCAAACTGGCTGACACCAAGATAACGTCTGACCATCTCACCAATGTAGATATATTCGTAGGGACAGACGATTATTATCAGTTCATTACTGGAACCACAACCCACCCCACCAGGGAATGAACTTGTTGAATTCAGCAGGCTATTTACTTACAGGTATAATCTTTAACCTGAAAAAGCGTATGTCAGCTGACAACCAACATTAATTTCAGATTGAGTCTGGTACAATTAGTACTAGCCGAGTTAGTTTCCATGGATCTCAGTGGATAAATCAGTGATTAGCAGCCTAAACCGGTTCATGTCACAGCGACAATGTCACTGACCTCCCTTGTAGACCCAGAACTATTCTCGACAGTAATAATTGTCCACATTCAGTCCTCATAGCATCTCACCGTATCTCATCACATCTTATTGTATTTATAGTATCTTAGGTAAATCTTCTAGAGAAGACTGCATTTATATCAAGTCGTCTGGACTAGATTTAGTAATCCACTTAATGTGATACACCTGCAGGGATGTATCAGTTTTGTTTGACCTCCATCTTTCTAGTCTCTGCCCACAATCAACCTTAGAGACAGTTTGAAGAGGTATCTTAGCACAAGCAAAATTGAACCTTGCAATAGCCTGTAAGTGAACATTTACCAGAAGACTATTAGTAGTGAAACAAGTTGTTTCTCTAAACAGAATAAACTCATCTCATCCTTTAAGTTATCATGTGCTTAGTTATATCTCCAGAGTGTTATAGTACTGTAACTTAATGTGAATAAACCGTGCAGGTTTACTACTCATTCAGAATCTTTAGGTTGCTATACGTGTTTAATTATACCTCAAGTGAGTTATAGCACTGTAGCCTAATGTATATAATTCGCATTTACCCTCTACTTAGGTACATTGGGGAACATTAGTTAGGGTCAGCTGAGTGCAAGTTAAATCTGTACTCACTAAAGCATACCACTGACTGCATTTATTGAGTCTGATACTCATATACTCAGGTCTCTACTTTATCTAGAATTTAGCTAGGATAGGAAATTTAGCTAGGATAGGAAATTGCATAGCCTAAAATACTTGTCTAGCTTGGACTATACCTTAGGCTAAATTTAATTTTGCGTAAACACATAAAATTTTTCATTTGATGTTGAGGTGAGTTATGAGTTTGCAGTGATTAGTTAGTGTTTAGTAACTCATCTAGTTTTTGTCGGAAAATCCGACACCATTTCATAATATCACATTCAACAGACAGATAATATGCTGCCGTTGTATAAACAAGTTACCCTTAGAAAATGTAGCCTGTAGTGGAATTTTCCGTCAATAGAAAACGGGATATCATTGCACATACTATTATAAATTCATGAACTATTGTGTTGGGAATTATTCTTAAATACATTAGTCTTTGGACTTTTACCATCATAAAAACATCTCATTTTAATAAACTTAATTATCAGTGTCAAAATAGTTATGTGATCATTCTATCAGTTACTGATATCTGGACAAAGTAAGCCAGGAGCGTCAGTGAAGTAGAGGTCAGCCATTGGTAAAGACCAGAGTCATTGGAATGAGTTCAGCTCCTAAAATTTCTCTTGGACGAAGTGTTATGGCGATCAGAATTGTGGTCTGCCATCATCAACACGCTGTCATCAACCACAAGGGAAATGTCTTTCCGAAAACCCGTTTATCTAATCATTTTTGGCCATTAATGTTAGGTAGATATTGGGCGCACCGGTGAGAACACATATAATCGACTCAATAAAGGTAATTAAGCCTTGGTCCTTATCTAATATACAGTGTTTTCTCTGATATAGCTGTCATATATTAGGATTCTAGCTTTACAGCTAGTGCCCTTTGACAGGAACAAGAAGAGGAAGCAAGACTTGATACATCAGTTTACTGGGTGATGGAAACTGCCTCAAAGAGGATAATTTGGTGTCTACATCCTAGTTATACCTGGTGGACTAAGCCTGCTGTACAATAAGATAAGGAACCTCCTCAGTGTATACCAATATGTGTAGTTTAATACTGTAGTTTGATTGGCTCCATATATATAAATTTAATATAAACCCCCCCCTAATGTGTAAGGATCGATTTGTGAGATTATTGCAGAAATACAGTCCACTTAACATCATACTAATTGCTATCGAATATATAAATTAACGTAAATATAAATTCTATATAAATCATATAAATTAAATATATATCTCACAGGTCGGTTCCCACAGTTACATGTCACTACGACCCTAGATGTTGATCTCACTGTAGATTCAGTGTCTCCTTGATCTCAAAGAGACACATAGGATAATACACTATTCATTACATAGATGTGCCCGTGATAACAGATCATTCCTGTCACACAGGTCCGGGACATTCGTTATGTACATACTAACAAATAAGAATGTAACTTCAGGAAAAGGGATCTGGTGTGTTAATACTTAACAATGAACTACGCCCCGTAATTTTCTGTCCCGGAGTTATGTTGGAAATTTCCAACAATTATTTTCATCCCTAATATAATAGGATGTATTTCCTGTTTTAGGCGTCATAATCATTTAATACTTATTTACTAATCCTTAATACAAGAGGATGTATTTCCTGTATTAAGCGTCATAATTAACTAACACTACTAATCCGTAGTTTAGTGATATAGAATTCATTACATTATGATGTGGAGTGTCATGTAATTTTCCTTAGAATCGTGGAAATGTTGCGTCAGGCAGCTAGCTACCGAGAACATTTCATACTAACATATCGAGTAGAATCTAACCTTATTTTGCCTTTTTATTAAGGATCATCATTTATTAATAGATTCACTTTCGTTAGTAAATTTATTCTGTTACTGGAATTAATTTATGCAGCCACGATTTTCTGTATCAGTGACCTGAATGATAAACTGTATCTTCACTCCAGACCTTTTCTCGTTCATTTAATATCGTATAAATTAATTGACTGCATCACGAGAAAATAATTGTCACCATATGTAGGCGATGAGTCACAATAACGTGCCTAAAGTATGTTGACCAGACCACACACTAGAAGGTGAAGGGAAGACGACGTTTCAGTCCGTCCTGAACCATTCTTAGGTCGATTCCATTCTCAATCGACTTGAGAATGGTCCAGGACGGACTGAAACGTCGACTTCCCTTCACCTTCTAGTGTGTGGCCTGGTCAACAATTGTCACCTACATAATAGCTTTATTATGACGTAAATATTCATCATAATGCATTTCCTTCCATATAATTTATGACCGGAACCCCTACTGGGAGATATGCGCATGCGTTACATTCGAGCAGGAAGGGGAGAGAGACAGGTAAGCGACGCCATAACTTTGGAGCGTGTCTGAGCTGACTAAATTCGTCTTCCTAGATAGTTATCCAAGCCACTACGGAAACCTATGAGACGCGGCAGCTTTATCTCATCACAGACACCAAAGCGTTATGATGAATATTTACGTCATAATAAAGGTATTATGTGGCGACAATTATTTTTAGTTTGTCCTTATCTTGTTTTCTAGAGGCCACATTAAACATATTAGGTAGGACAGTGTGTCGTTAGGACGCGAGCCCAAAATACCAAAATCATGAGTTGCCTTTCACTCCTCTATTCATATTACTTGACATGAATATTAGTGGAGTCATACTTTCTCCAACAGAATTTATATTTAACTCTTCTTTCAGCTGGGGAATCAACTCAAGTGAGGTGAAACTTCCTCGACGCTCATGTGCTTCCAGCTGAAGTCTGATGAAACATGATTCTAGGCGACGAGCATATGCATACAGACCGTTTACTTCTATGCATCAAACAGGTAAGCTGTTTTTTATCGTTTAGTAGATAGATCTTAATGCTAATTTATCTAATTTATAAAAAAATTACATTTCCAAATTTATATGTGTGAATATTTTATTAATGATTAATATGTAGCAATATTCATAATCATGCATTTACTTTATTTGTCATGTCTACAATTTATTATACACATGCATTATGTACACTAACCTCATAGAAGACCCCCCCCCCAAAATGTGTAATGGGAAGATGGTACTAGAATGCATAGAACTTTACAGTTATTGCAGAATCGAATGTTAGAATTTATTACATTTAATCATAGAGATCCATAAGCCACTGATTCTCTCGTTTAGAATAGAATTCTGGTCCTTCGAGCTATTTTAGAATTATATATTATTTTATATTCATAAAAATATACATTTATCAATAATTATCTACAGCCAAATTTCCCCACAACACTGATCTCTACCAAAACTGCTTAATTTAGCAGCTAACACACTGCATAGATCGACGGAGAGATAGTCATCTTCCAGGACCAAGCTGAGAGTACATGGACTGCCCAAGGTAAAACTGCCTTCCTCAGCACTAACACCTCCACACATCATTTCTGAGGACATAAATCGTCATCAATTAGATGGACGGTACATTGGGGAAACCATGAGGTAACACCCACTCACCGGGGAGTTGACATTATGCTCAGTAGCACAACAGATGGCACTGATCGTGACCTGCTATCCTCCAGAAGTCATCTACATCTACTCGCTTGCTAACTAGGGCAGGCAACCCGAGTCACCACCACCAATAAGTTGCATTGTCCACGTAGCATCCAATATCAGGGGAACCGAGGTGGCCGACCCATAGATGGCGCCTAAATCGCCACTTCATACTCCATTGAAGTTGGTGATACCGTAACACCCCTATTCTTTTGTATATATATATATATATATATTATATATTATATATATATATATATATATATAATATATATATATATATATATATATATATATATTATATATATATATACATATATATATATATATATATATATATATATATATATATATATATATATATATATATATATATATATATATATATATATATATATAGTTACACACACAGTCATAGTTGTGTGCGTGTGTAACTAAAGTCTTTGAAAATGTATTAAGTTTTAAGAAACGCGCTCAAGCGTCGCGTTAGACTAGAAATAAAAATGATTTTGGAGAATTCATTTTTCATTTACTGTCACCAGTAAAAAGAAACATAAAGAAAATCGAGAAAATCCGTGTTAGAATTATTAATCTCACTTTTTCGGTCATATTTAATAATATATGTCTACAGAAGACTGCTACCAAAATATACTAATATATATATATATATATATATATTTATATATATATATATATATATATATATATTATATATATATATATATATATATTGTCACGGGGGGTGGGCCGGGCTCTGCTAGCACTCGGCTGCTAGGGCTCGAAAGGCCGAATACTCAGCCCCTCCGACTCCCGGGATTCACCGGAGTCTCCTTGGTCCCACAGGAGAGGACCAGCAATGCCCACCTCCGCAGGTCTTTGCTTCCACCACTGAAGGGGTGCCACTGACTCACCCTGGAAGCCCTTCAGTCAACCACGGGGAAACTGCTATCAGCAATTCCGGCCTAGACCCGTGGAGGAGTGAAGGAAGACTCGGGCTTACTTTGTAACAATGACCTCCCTGAGTCTTGCCTGCCGGACAAAGAGGTTGCAGGAACTCCTTTCCCGCCTGTCTTCTCTATCTTTTCCTCAACAAGGTCGCCAGCTGGGTTATTATATCTGCACCCCAGCAATGCAGTTCAGTGGGTGTATTATTATATTGTTTGTTGCCAGTGTGTTGCTACTCCAAGACAATGAGAAATTCTATAGGGAACGTGATGTCCCCTAAATGGTACTATGATAACCCTCGTGTATGCTCAATAGAGAAATATAATAATAATAATAATGGAGGCACACTCAAACACAATAATAAAATGTGTGAATTTACTGATAGAATACATGATCACACATATAAGTGACATAAGAGAATGATAAAATAATAATAATAACTCTGGAGATTGTCAGCAACTCTTCTCTCACGTTCTCCAGGCTCCTTCAACTGGGCAGATAGACAGGAGTCACACACTCTCTCACAGAAGGGCCTCTTCACCACGTCGGCTCCTCTTCTTCACTGTCCTGCCATCCACACACACTGTCCTCTCTGACAGTCCTGGACATAAGCTGCCCTGCAGCCTATTCTGCTACTAAAGCCTTAATATCCTATTTCCACATATAAGTGAATATAATGGCCTATCTAGCCTACTCTCACAAAGGGGTAATGGGAGGGAAAATGATCTACCTTAACAATCCTTGGCTCACGACGCCTGTCCCTCGATGGTGTGAGGGTCCTATGCTTCCTGAGTCGATCCTCGGTGATCCAGGAACGTTCCCACAGGTCCTCAGGTGTCGTGAAGCCTCGCGTCTTCGCCGTTCCAATCCCTGGGGTTCAGCTATCCCAATCCTGGTCCATCGATGGGCGCTGAGCTTATCACCATATTCACCCACACGTTCCTTCCACGAGGCGTTGCTCCTCGCCCTAGGAACGGTGTCGTCCCTCTAACAACCTCAGTGGATGTGACCCGGTCACAGCTATGCCTGCCCGCCACACCTCTTCCAGGCCCTCACATCCAGCGTCGCCGCCCAGCGTCGTCACCGAATCTTTCCCAAGTTTGGCACTTCTCTGCTCAATCAACTTGGTTCCTTTTGCTTCCCAGAAGCGCGGGGTCTCCTATATATCAGGTGGGCTGCGATGGCTAGCTCTAATCCACTGAGAAAGGCCTGTTTAACCTCCAATCCTTGAGAGCTGACAGAGGAGCGTCCTCTCCCCTTCGCTGTCAGGTCCAATCTGACCATGGCGCCGCCCGGGTACTCGGTGACGTCACGGCGGGCTCTGATTGGTCGCCTGTGACCCGAGTCACCCAATCCGCACACGGCTTGGCGTCCATTCTAAAAGGTCATATCTGCAGTAGGGGATACTCTTTCATTTATATCCGGGCGCCTCTTTCCCCTTACCTACAGACTTATAATGTAAGTTTCTCCCTGCAGGGAGAGTCGATATGACTCTTATAGCAGGCAACGAAAGAGATAGGAGAGGGCACCGTAACATACCCCTCCCCTTAAAATAAGAGTCATATCGGTTAGTGAATCCGGGAGAGGGCATCTGCTACCACATTCTCCCCTCCTTTAATGTGCCTGAAGTGTCACTCCTCCAGTTGGTGACGTGGCTCGTACCACCTTGCCAGTCACTTGCCTCATTATATCTCCATCTCGCATAGGACCGGTGTGATGGGTGTTCCCTGAACACCTACAAGAAATCCTCTCTCTGTGGCTACGAGTGTACTCCAACGGCTCGTTCCCACTATAAGGTTCAGTGCATGCGACGCCTCCGCCGCGTCGTGCACTCTGAGATAGCCTTGCACTTTCACTGCGTCCTACAGGTACTCCACGTTTCCTCCCATGATCTCCTCTTCGCCAATCTTCTCTCTTCTTGGTTCCTCTTCTCCCATAGGTGCGTTGTCTCCTCACAGTGGCACTTGTCACCTGAACTCCATCCAGCAGCCTCCTCTCTTCCACACTGGGCTTTTGCGATGGCCCAACGCCCCTCTGGTTAGGCTGGCGCCTATCCTGGGTGTACCTATTCCCTGCTTTCTGCGTATTACTTTTCCTATGCCATTCGCTCCTTCGTTCCCGACGAACATTTTCACTCCTCCATGCGATTCTCTTCCCTGCAGACGTCTTCTTCGGTTCGTGGTTGGACTCATCCACCTCCCTGCGGCTCACCTCGCCACGGTGGTTCATCTTGCACCTACCACTATTTATCTGTCTGGCATAGGGTGCACTGCGTCGTGGCTCCTCCACTCGGCCCCTCACTGCCGTTCGCTCATCCACTGAGCTTACTTTATCCACGTTTCTGTGTGGAGGGAGTGCGGTCTGCAGCCTCTTCACCGCCCCAGGCGTTTGTACAGCTGCCCCTCGCGACTCCTCCACACGCATCGTCAGGCTTAGTCGGAGGTCCTCGTCGGGGTTTTCCACGACCTCCGATGACCTCTCTGCGTTCTCGCTTTTGTTGTCGTCGTCTCTGGCGACGTTTCCCCTGGCGAAGTCGGCTTCCTCACTACCATCTGGAGCGACCGACACCTCACCTGGCAGGGTTGTACCGCTGCTTGAAACATAGGCACTCCTGGCCCAATCGGTTGCATCCTGCCTCCTCCGATGTCATTTCCCAGCACCATCTGCACACACTCTAGGGGTAACTTAGGGGCTACAGCTACAATAGCCTTCTCGACTCCGCAGTCGGCAATCAGCTGTACTTCGTGAAGTGGTAACCTGTATCCTCTTCCTCACACTATCCTTCACCACTCCCACGGCGTAGAATCATTCCTTGATACATACCTTCATCCAGCATATCTCGACACCAACTCAGCCCGTATCTCGAAGAACGGCAACCTCCACCGGTCTGACTTTCCAAACTTCACGTTGGCCCCGAAACGAAGGGATGTTCACCCAACTCCATTTCCTCAACGGTCTCCACTGCCTCATTAGCACTCCTTTCTCCTCACGAGTGGTTGGTGCTCTGGTGACTCTCCGGCGAGACCTCCTTCAGCCTCCCTACCAACTCAGGAAACTCTCCCTTTTGCAGCTCACCTAGACGGGTGCGGTCAATGCCTAGAGGACTGGTGAGAGTAACTGGGACACTCCTACCTGAACCTTCCTCACCTGTCGCTTGTCCTCTGGCCTCATCTCGGAACAAATGATCGAGCCCCAGGTCACCCGGCATGTTCTCTTCGGCGTGCCTGGATCCGCTCACATCATCTTCCCTCACGTCTCGTCCCGACGTCACCGCGCATACCGGAAATGCCACTCTCGCAATTTCCGTTTCGCCACTGCTGGCGCCCGTCCTGCTGCTCTGTCGATAGGGTTCTATACACTCCTCACCTTTAATCAAATTCGGGAGAACACATCCCCCACAGGAGTCGTTCCCTAGGATCACCTGAGCTTCCATCCTGGGCAGTAGAGCACAGACCCCTACTACAAGAGTCTGACAACCATAGTCTGAATTAAGAGTCACCTTATGAAGGGCATCCTCACACTTGTCCCCCCAACGTCCTTATCAGGGCTTCCCCTGTACTGGAACGTCTGTAGTCCTCGGGAAGAGGGATTCACTAACAAGGGTGAAATCGGATCCAGTGTCCCTCAGCATCCTTGCTGGCACAGGATCAGCTCCTCTTATCTTCACCGTCCCCTCACACACAAAGGGGTGAATCCTCTTCTCCCTTATCACTGGCATATCACCTGAATTATCGTTGGCTTCTTCGCTTCCTATCCTCGCGAAAGCCACGTTCCACCGTGCCTGGGGCGACCGCACTCCCTTGCGAAGTGTCCTCGTCCCCCACAGTTGTAACACCGACCACCTCTCCTGGGCGACCCTCTACTAGTCACCCTGGTAGCACCAACGGTAGAGGTTCCCTGGGTCCTCCTAGGACTCCCCGTCGTCGGTTCCCGGGCAGCAGCACTCGCTCCCGAGCTAGGTCCACTGCTCACAGCTTGGGGCTTCCTTCCCGCGTCCCTTGAGCTCTTGAACCGGGTTACCTCATCGGGCACACTACTCTTGGGAGAGTCCCCACCCGTCCTCGCTCCTCCTGAACTCCTAAAGTTCCCTCCCGACCTGGGGTAAGGCGAGTGTCTGGGCGGCCCCTCCCTCCTGAGATGTAGTGCCTCTTCGAGCATGTCGGCTCGGTCCGCTGCAGCCTTTAGGTCCTTAATACCTGCTTCTCTCACCCTTACTCGCAACTCTGGATGGAGCACTGACATAAACTTCTCCATCACTATCAGTCGTTTGATGTCATCCGCCGACTCCGCTTCCTCCGCCTTCAACCACCGTAGGAACTTCCGTTCCATATCCCTGGCGGTCTCGGCGTAAGACTTTCCCGACGCTCTTGTACACTCTCTGAACCGCTTCCGGTACATCTCCGGAGTCAACCGGAATGAGTGGAGCACCGCATTCTTAATTGCGTCGTAATTAGCACACTCTTCTAGGTCCAGCATGTTGTAGGCCTCCCGGGCCTCACCAGTCAACCTGCCCTGGACCAGAGCAGCCCAATCATCTTCTGGCCACTCCTTCAGAGTTGCTATCCGTTCAAAGTGTTCGAAGAACGCCTCGGCTTCTTGAGGTTCGAACGTAGGTAAGTCACGCTCCCTTACCTTGAAGTCATCCCGCCGTGCAGGTAGTGTGGGCAGACCACGCTCAACGCGACGCAATTCTACTTCTTTCCTTGCCTTTATCTCCTCCAGTCGCAGTTGTCTCTCTCCTTCTTCTCGCCGCAGCCGTGCTTCTTGCTCATTTCGCTGCATTTGCGCTTCTCTTTCCTCTCGCTGCATTTGCGCTCCCTTTCCTCTCGCTGCATTTGCGCTTCTCTTTCCTCTCGTCTCAGCTGGGCTTCCAGTTGCATCTTCATTATTTCCAGTTGCAGGCTCCTCTTACTACAGCTGGACCTTCCACTGCTCCCATGTTCACTGTGAATTCCTTCCACACTGGTAGGCGCTTGGGGTGGGTCAGTCGGGACGGTTCACCTTGGGACGGCTCTTCTCGGGACGGCTCTCTTCGAGATGGCTCCTCTCCCGTCGCCTCCTCTCGAGCTGTGAGCTGTGCCATGATCTCTATCCTTCGCTCCGCGACCTTAGTCGTCCTCAACCTGATCCCAAAGTGGTTTGCCACTTGTTGGAGCTGGGCCTTGGTACACTCTTCCAAAATTCTCTCGTCCCTTGTGTCAATAAATTTCTTTACTTTATCCTCCTCCATCTCTATATCGTCGAGCATACACGACAGCACAGACAAGTTAGTAGGTACTAATTTCACCGTTTCAGTCCCTTAGCTGGTTAAGTAACAGTACCCTGAATTCACTGGCCACACTGTATAGTACCCTGGCAACACTGTCTCGAAATCTTGGGCAACACTGTAGCTTGATCACACACCTTGGCAACACTGTAGCTTGATCCACCCTTCCTGGCGAAGTCTCCAGTTCTTGGCTACTGTGGTTCGAATCCTGGCAAGGTCGCCAGTTCTCTGTCACGGGGGGTGGGCCGGGGCTCTGCTAGCACTCGGCTGCTAGGGGCTCGAAAGGCCGAATACTCAGCCCCTCCGACTCCCGGGATTCACCGGAGTCTCCTTGGTCCCACAGGAGAGGACCAGCAATGCCCACCTCCGCAGTTCTTTGCTTCCACCACTGAAGGGGTGCCACTGACTCACCCTGGAAGCCCTTCAGTCAACCACGGGGAAACTGCTATCAGCAATTCCGGCCTAGACCCGTGGAGGAGTGAAGGAAGACTCGGGCTTACTTTGTAACAATGACCTCCCTGAGTCTTGCCTGCCGGACAAAGAGGTTGCAGGAACTCCTTTCCCGCCTGTCTTCTCTATCTTTTCCTCACAAGGTCGCCAGCTGGGTTATTATATCTGCACCCCCAGCAATGCAGTTCAGGGGTGTATTATTATATTGTTTGTTGCCAGTGTGTTGCTACTCCCAAGACAATTGAGAATTCTATAGGGAACGTGATGTCCCCTAAATGGTACTATGATACCTCGTGTATGCTCAATAGAGAAATATAATAATGGAGGCACACTCAAACACAATATAAAATGTGTGGAATTTACTGAAGAATACATGATCCACATATAAGTGACAT